>WEIU01017508.1:133190-135665 GCA_013389925.1 Aegithalos caudatus | reverse complement strand
TTAATTATTATTATTTTTTAACAATACTTTAATTTCCTTCTAAATTGATCCAATATCTGAATACCTGAACAGGGAGCAGTACTTAATGGCACTTATCTAGAAATTATAGCATCAGAGTGAATAAAATGTCAACAGAACAAACTGTGGGAGAAAGCCATGGTATAAATGTGATATTTATCCAACACTTCATCCTTGGATCAGGAAATCTCCAAAACATTGGCTTCCAGAGAATGAGACAGCATACAAAGGGAAAGATCACACCTAGAAGAAATAGGCACCTGTTTCTTATACACTTTTTTGGTAAGTAGATAATTTCCACTGCCAGAGACAAGATATGGGGCCTGAGGAACCCTTTTTGCCAGCCTCATTTTCTTATTACCAAAGCTACAAAATCATTATGTGTATCTGTGTTGTTTCATTTTGGATTTTGGTTTTATTTCTTTGGGTTTTTTCTAGGTGAGTTATAGGTTGTTTGTTTTTCTGTCAGTTGCCTTTTTTTTCTTTTGGTTATTAGGTGTGTATTTCATTCACACCATTTTCAAATTTTGCAAATTTACTTTAAAAATAAGAGAGATAACTACTTTTCATATCTTTGTAGAGCACTATTTACCACCTTCAGGCATGGCCTACATCTCTTTCAACAGTTAAAAGTAGAGAAGTGAATTTTCAGGACAGCTTTCATAAATGGAGAAGGAATTGAAACTAAGATATGGAGTGCTGTATATTTTCACTGATGTGTTTTTGGAAGATAGCAATTTTTCTTTTACTAAAAAATACCACAGTCTTTTACTTTAGACTTAGACCTGAAAAAAATTGGGATTAAAATGGTTATTCCAGGACCTTGAAGCAGTCAGAAGTTTGAGGGAGGCTTGCTTGTATATTTTCCTTAAAGCAAGGATTCCCCCAGAGCACCAAAAGGAATTCCAAAACTCCAGAGCTGGGGTTTATGAGAACCCGAATTAAAGTAGGGATCTTTTAACAACATAGAGAATGAGGGTGTTCAGGTTAACATATACGAATATACAGGAATTTGACAATAATTCTCCCTGCCCATTGGAGAAGGTGATAATTTTTCTTAGGTTAGCTCAGAGCATGACAGGATTTTGAGGTGCTTCCTGGGATACAGCAGCTCTGCACAGGCTTCTCTGGGTTCCTGGGAACAGCTCCTCTCTTCCCATCACCTGGGAGGCCTGGCTCTGTGCCTGCTGCCTGCTCTCCTCAGCAGCCCATGATTTTCTCCCTGACTCAGAGCTGATGTTTTCTGTCCCCCTACCCCAGGATTTATCTGTTGAGATTCTCCCAGGGAAGAAGCAATGTTCCCACTTTCTCTCTTGTCCAGCAGTCAGGGCAAAGAAAAGAGGCAGTTCTCTTTCTAGACAGAAAACTCTAGAAACCAACCACTCCATCTAAAAGATATACTCCAAGGAAGACTGTACTTGGAGATAATAAGTTGTCAACAGAAAACCAGAAACTTCCTGTTGCAAGGCAGTAAAGAATATCCTTATTTTTTGTTATTTTAAAATAACATGTTCTATAGAGGACACAGCTTGGTGTCCCCTCTTACTTCCTTCAGCTTCCAACCTATGTATCCTGCTCTAAGTACCTTTACAGGATAACTGCCTGGTAACTGTTTTATATATTGGAAAGTTCTTCAAGTGAGAAAATGATGCCAGTGTCTGTGTTGTTATCTCCAGTGTTAGATGGAAAATTGCAATGACAACCTGTGGCACCTGCGTTCCTGCACCTATGTCCTGAAGCCTGCCTTGAAAGCACCTTCAAAGGTGAATCACAAGAGGCCTGCTCTTCCCAAAAGATTTTCAAAGATATTTTTAGGATGTTTGAGGTTTTTTCTTCTTGTGTGGTAAAGAGAGAAATAACATTGCAGAAGGATCTGTTGATCTCTCAGCTGGAATGGAGCAGTAATTGTCTTTGAATACTGAGGCTGGGTCTCCTAATTCCCGGGGAGTGAATGCTGCCAGATGTGCTTGACCTGGACGATGCATAGGGAACTGAGGAGGGGCTCCTGAATGTAAACCTGCCAGTACAGTGTGAGAGGAAGTAGTTAGCCCAGCCTCTATTTTTGAGCCAACTGTGTGTGATTTCAGGGCTACCCAGAGATTTAACTTAAGTGCTGTCTTCCGTACATCAAAGCTGTGAATCCGGGCTGGATGATAGAGAGAGCCATGGCCTGAAATATGATCCAGCATCCCCTTCAGACATGCCAGGAGGCCCATCTATTTACTTAACATTTTTATGAAAGCAGTTGGGAGGAAGAGCTTCTATTTGGCTGGAGAGATTTATTTATTTATTTGCTTATATTTATAAAAATAAGTACAAAAGAAGTGAAAAAATGCCACTCTTCTGGTGACAAAAGTTACAAAAATAGCCTTTCAAAGATCAGAGACACCACCAAAACTTCCCTGCAAAACATAACACACCACTATTTGTTTCTGGTGAGTTACCTTTACAAACTAC
>WEIU01017508.1:108190-128190 GCA_013389925.1 Aegithalos caudatus | reverse complement strand
CTGAAAGGCTCCATTTCTTCTTGGAAGCTGTTTAAATTATATATTTAAACTCATCTTTCCTCACCTCCTTCTTCCCCCAAATAGTAAAAGAAATTATTCCTACAGCATTTTTAAAGCTTGCGTGAGTCCTGAACTTGTGGCAAAGAGCCAGTCAGTGAGGTGAAGACTTGTTTCATTATTTTCTTTACAGAATGTGTGCGCTCCTCATGCTTTGGTACATACACCCAAGGGGGTGAAAACACCCAAGAGCAACCTCTTTAATACATCACTTCAAGCTGCTCTAAAGACATGAAAAACCTAATTCTTCTCATAAGACAGTTTAGCGTGGAAGTCACCAAATTGTTGCCATTATTGATTTCATGGTGCTTTGTCTGAAGTGAGAGGAGAGCAAAGGCAGGATAGTTCTTTGCCTGCTCCTTTGGCCTCCAAATGGAACTCCAAATAGAGCTGGCATGTCAAGTGCTCTGCTGGGGAGTGACAGTGTCTCATCCCTGTCTGTCCCATTTTCTGGAAGCTGAAGCAATGAAGGATGACACAGAATGGAGGTTGCAAAGGCTAAAATATCTTGTTTCCCTATTTCAGTCGCATCAATTCCATGTCTTTTGAAAAATCTAACCAAACTTTTTGGAAATCTCAGGAGTTTTAATTCTGCTACAGGCATTTCAGGCCCCATGGAATGCATTTCTACTCTTTTTAAGACTTTTCACCATTCACTCCTTACCGTTTCTCAACGTTGCTGCTATAACCTTCAACATTCACCATTCAAGAAAGCAGCCACAGGGATCCACATTTTTTTCAGTCTACCTGAATTTTTTTAGCTATGTTTTGTGCTGCCAATAAGATAGGACTTGAAACACATCTCAGTGCTGTGTAAAATGTATAATATCACCAGTAAAAATTACCTGAGTAATTGAAAAAGAGAGCGACTCTGGTCGAGTCAAACTCACCTAGATGTGTGGAGAACGACAGATAATATTTGGAACAGCACATTAGTCTGTATATATGAACAGAGAACACCAACCATAGAGACAACTCAAGATGACAATCAGATTTTTTAAAATTGTTGTTTTCATGTACTTGCTGTTTTCAGTAGTTTCTGGCTGTTTCATTAGAGAACAGTATTAACGCATGAGAAAGGGTAGAACAATCGAAAAGGTTTAAAAACAAAGCTATAAAACTTGTTGTTCCACTCCTCTAAGGAAACCTCCAAAGCTGTAAAAAATGGGCCTGGGGGAGTGTTGAAACAGGGATTTTATGTCAGAATGTCTTGCAGAGCTTGTCAGAAGTCACAAAATTCTGTAAACAGATCTGGGACACACATAATACTCCAAGACAATGATCAGTATCTGGAGAAAGACAAGAGAACTTGGAGAGATTTGACTCTCTAAGATTCACATTTATCAGACAAATTGTTACAGCCAGAATTGACCAGGAGTCTGCAAATGAAGTGGTTTTCTTTTTTTTTTTTTTTTTTAATGGTTCATACAGAAAGCTGTTTTATCTTGGTAATAAAATAGAACAAGGTGATAGAAATTACATAGGTGAAACTATAGACATATATAGAAATTATATATAAACATAGTGAAAATTATAAAATAAAATTAAGTAACATCATGGAAAAGAAAACCCATGTCTGATACCTCTTGGGGGAAAAAATCAATGATAAGTTACAAAAAGAGGAATGGAAAACTTTTTAGGTTTGGGTGGGTTTGTTTTGGTTTTTTTGTGGTTTTGTTGCTGTTGTTGTTGCTTTTCTTTGAATGGGAGTTGAAGTAGGATGGAGAAGGTTTTCTTTGAAAAGTGTGGACAAGACAGAACTCAGATATGCCATGCTATGCCTTTTGTGAGTGTAAAGGAGATGTAAAGAAGGTTCTGTTGCAGGCAAAGTCATTTTCTGGGGATTAGGCAAATGATGAATGAATTTACAGAACAGATACACAAACTGGTAGAGAAGATACCAATAGCCTAAGAATCCAATCCTCTCCATGTGTTTGGAAATGAGCCTCATGCCAAATATTTTCCTGTCTTCTGTGCCTTTATACGCCTGTGACTGTTCTCTGAAAAACAGAACATCCACCTGTGTGCACAGTAAGTTCCACTTTTGGACAGCACTCCTGTGGCACTGTGGCAGCAAAAACTGTCTGGGTGTATTTCCAGGGCTTAACAGCACAAATAGAATTCCTAAATACTTCTGTTGGACAAAGGTGATATCCATGCCTAAGGGAGACCTGAAGGCATACACAAGGCTGATACTGCAAGAATTACTAAAACAATACTCCTTGGTTATTGATTTGACTGGCAGAAACAATCTGGAAAATCATTTAACGTTGAATTTGATTGTTAGCTACTGCTTTTGTGATGTCTTCCCTGGAAAGGAGCATGTGAGGACACTCCACTGCCACAAAGCATCAGTGTGAAATTTTTGGAAGCAGCTGTGGGAGGCTCGAGCACACAAGAACAACTGCAGCTCAGACACTGAGCGAGGCTCCCAGTCTGTGTTTGCTTTGCAGGTATCCGTGTATCCTTATGGTGGGTGTCTGCTGTGGCTGTTACGGGCTCATTTAGAAAGGTAAAATTCAAAAACAACGGAACTGAACAACTCGGCCTAACTGGCTCATCAGTGTTAGTGAGATTTAAAAATCAGATTGTCTGGAAAGAGTAGTCTCAATTACTGCACAGAAGAAGAGACAAAATCAATAAATCTTCAATGCTTGTATCCTTTAATGAAAATATTCAGAAAGTGCATCAAGAATAAAGAAAAGAAATGTCTTACTCAATTCATGCAGGTAGTTAACTCTCTTAATTTGATAATAACTGAACTATTTTCCCAAACTTGGCATAATTTATAAAGCTTGACTTTAGAAAGTAACATACCTTGAAGATTTGCACTCCAAGCATCCTCCAAATTCTTCACAGAGAAAGAATAATCTCTTTTTTATCCTTTTGTGTGTGTGCGTGTGAACTCAAGAATCAGGGAATGGAAACACATTTCTTTATGGCACGAGTAAAAGGTTTGAAAATTTTGGTTTCAGAAAAAAATGAGCATCTGAAAAATAACAGAACAATGAGTTGGAACTTGACCAGAGCAGATGTTCTCTTCACCAATTATATTTAACAAAACAAGATTAATTTTAAAATATCGTGTTTACCTCCTGTTTCTCTTTAGAGATTATTTTGTGGCATTTCAGATGCAGGAATAAGGAGGAAGTACAGAGCAGCAGATTTGTTGGTGCCAGGCAAAAGGGACTCATGGAATCCATAAAAAAAGTAATGCTGTTGGGCAGAAAGCTTAAATTCAATCTTTGGGAAGTCAGTGGCAGAATTCCCATTACCTTTGATACTGTTATGACTTCAGCCTTTCTTGCCAACAGCTATGCTCAGGTCTCAAATTTTCAGTGTAAATTTTGCCCCAGTTGATTTGGTAATTTTCAGATTGTGCAGGCAAATTTCATACCTGTAAAAGACTATGTCAGTCATAGTTTTTTTAGTTCCAGAGGAACAAAGCCTGATTAAAATAAAAGCACCAAAACCCCGTTTTCTATAATGTCTAACTAAATGTTATATTTTCATCAGCTCTTTTCTAAGTCTTGATAGAATTTTGGAAAGAATGCACAGGGGGAGAAAAATATGAGAATTTTGACCAAAGAATTTTTTTTTTTTTTTTGGTCTGGTGATGGAGTGAGCAGATGATCAGTCAGTATTTTCACAGGATTTTACCTCCAGTGAATGGAACAAATCACATATTTTCCACCCAGACCATTTTAAGGAAAACTTTATGTCAAGTAAATAAAAGTGTTCATCATAAAGTCACAATAATATTTTTAATACATTTCTTTAAAGTGTAACTCAGCAAAGGCTTCTGGGATGTTTGCCGAAAACATCTTAAAATTTTCTGAGAAAACAAGCAAAAAAAATTCTCTTTTATCCCCACTTTTCTCAAGAGAAGAGTTATCTCCAGCAAGAGGTTCTTTGAGCATACGTGCAACCATGATTGTGTACATCTCCAACGTGTACATCTGGGCAGGCACAGGCAGATTTAGCCTTGGGCAAGACACACATTCACATCAGAGGGCTCTGAGAATGCACAAAGCATTGGGTCATGCTGCAGAGCAAGCATTACAGCTCAAGAGCAAGTTCTGAGCAAGAATTACCCACAGTGTCTGTGGGTAAATTCACACCAAGTGTTGTTTGATGGCACTTCTGTTGATAAACCTTATCAGGGCCAGGTTTACCTTAGAAACTTTCTGCAGGACACAGAAACATGGAATCAACACCACCACATCAACCAGAGCGTGGCACTGAGGCTTTCTTCAGACACCTCCTTAACCCAGAAGCAGTTTTTATTCCTTTTGCTTCCACGCTTTATCTGTTTGATAGGAGAATTTGAAATCTAGAACCTCCTTTTAACCCAGTAGCTAAATACTATTTATTAAAAGGTCTTGCTACTAAGAAAGCTCGAAGCTGTGTTCTCTGTTCCTACTAGTAGTAGTTCTGAGGACAGTACTCTGCCAGCCAGGCCCAAACAGGGAAATTTAACAATCTAGCAATTTGAAAATAGTTTAATTCTTACAGGGACCATTTTCCATAGTGGATGAAAAGTTTGAGGTGTACCTGATTTTGTATTTGAACAGGGACAACTACCTTGCTGTCTCTGAGCAGACTGGACTCAGAAAAGAGGAAGGGAAATTGTTTCATGAGTAGACAAAATATCAAGCAGAGATGTTCAACAAAGACATGGGACAAGGGGAAATGACTTCAACCTGACAGATATTAGGTTTAGGTTGGACATCAGGAAGAAATTATTTACTGAGAGGATGGTGAGGCCCTGGCACAGGCTGCCCAGAGAAGCTGTGGCTGCTCCATCCCTGGAAGTGTCCCAGGCCAGGCTGGATGGGGCTTGGAGTAGCCTGGGATAGTGGAAGGTGTCCCTGCCCGTGGCAGGGGGTGGGACTGGATGATCTTTAAGGTCCCTTCCAACCCATTCTGTGGTAACCTGAGGATTCTATGAACTACAGTTCATAGAGAAAGGATGACCATGGGCAGAAATGCTTTTTCATTCCACAAACACGGCCCCAGACCCACTTCCCCATGGAGTTCTGACTCAGCAAAGCATCACATCTTGTACATCATTGCACATAGCTTTCACTGGTGGCCTTTGCTGTCACATGATTTATTCTTGCAGCAGAAGAAGTGAGAGACTTTTTAGCTAAAAAGATGAACACAATGTCATAACTGTATGGAGATTAAAAGAGAAAATATTAAGAGCACTCTGTGATGTCCCAATATGTCAGAGAATACTTCTGGTACAAGATCTCTCCATACTACAGTTCATTATTAGAAGCTGTTTTTTGATTCCAGTCTCAGTGACCCTTCTCATTTAATTTTTGTGCTACCCTCCCCACACTCTGAAGAAAGAATTTACAATTCCTATTTTCTTGTTGGGATAAAGGAGAATGCCCCCAAAAGACATTCAGACCAGATTTTGCATAGGATCTTTAAGAAGTTCTCAGCTTTGAAATTTTGATAGATGAGCATCTTTGAAAAGGTTTCTGGGCCATCTGTGCACATTTATGTGACTCTGTATCATAAGACCTCCCCAACTTCACTTGAAATGGATTGACTACCATTGTGAAGAAAATCTTTAGCAGAACAAGGCAAAGAAAACAGTCTCCCAAGTCCATAACCAGTTCTTTCCTGACATGGTGTTTGTCAAAGAAGCAGAACATTTAAAAACCTTTGTGTATGTGTATCTCTGTGCCTGTGTTTGTCAATGTCAGCAATACCAATTTATAAAACCCTCTTTAGAAAGTACTAAATCAAAAACATCTTGGCCATACTTTATAGATCTGACTGGTTGCTCAAAGAAATAATCAGACCCAGTGAGATTCAAAACATATATTTTTAAATAGTTTTAAGAGAAGTGTGTGTGTGTGTGGTGGTTTTTTTTGTGTTTGTTTGTTTAAAGTTAGTTAGTTAGTTTCCTCCAGATCTTAATACAGCCTGGAGATGTGGCACCTTCTTGCATTTGTGCAATTTAAAGACTTAAAAAAAAAAATCCTGGGATTAGCAGGACACTCCCAGCTAGGTCACAGCATCTTATTATGTGTCAAAGTTTGGAGCAGTGAGAAGCAGTACTTGCTGAGCCTTGGCTGCATTCTGTCTATGCTCTGGGCAGTTCAGGGTGTGTGTACGTGTGTTTGTTTTATGCATGTCTGTCATAACTTGCTTCAGGGATTCAACCAACCATTTGTCTGCAACCTGGCTTAGTAATAGTCAGGAGGGGGCCCAGGGGAAAAAAGGTAAGACTCTACAGAAGCTTTAAAAGTATAAACAATAGATGAGAAAGGAATTACTTAGAGAGTTCGAACCGTGCAGTAATAGGATTAAATTCAGCTGGGAAAACTTATGAGGAATAAGGGAAGCATTGCTGTCACTAAAATGACATTTACAAACTGCTCTGGACAAAAGTATTACTAAATGTACAGTATGAAGACAGTTTAAATTGATTGCCTGATTTTCTTATACAGCCTTTATTATAATTATGGAGACCCACATTGAAATGAAGAGATTCAAGGCCTCTTTCTTTCTCACAGTCAGACTACTGTCCTGCAGTTGTGCAATTGCTGTATCATCCAGGTTTGCTTCATCATCCAGCCTTTACACATGGCATATTTGCCTGTCAATCCCTCTGTGGAAAAACACTGGCCAGTATCCATCTCTTACCTCGCACAAAAAAGGCTCTGTGGTGTAAATGTTTTCAAACATGCATAAGACATGGAGTAAGTGCCTTGCATGATTGCTATTCTGCTTGCCTCAGGGTTTTGTAATCCATCTATCTGTGCCACAGCCCCTTTTCAGCTGGGCAGCTGTGCTGTTATGGCTGCTGCTGTCCCTTTATTAGTCCCTCTAGAGTGATGATCTCGGGGGACAAGTAGAAAGCATGTTTTTCATGAATACATACCCCTGGATATGTTGATGGCCAGGGTGGTCTACCCCTTTGTTCATTACCCTGTGCAATATCAAGTAAACCAAGAATCTCTGTGAAGTGTGATGAAAAATAGAGCAGCACAGCAGCTCGGCCAACTGGCCCTGTATCTTGTTTCAGCCAGCAGTTGCACTGGATGCTAGAAAGAAAAAGTAAAATAGCTCAAGGCAGTGACACTTCAGAATACCCTCCCATGTCCCCAGCAATGTGTGGCACAGAGGTTTCCTGAACCAGAGGCAGTGGGGAATGCAGGAGCTCTCAGCTTGTCCTGCAGAGACTGCCAGCAGAAGTGACAGTGATGCACCACAGCTTCTCAGGCACCCTGATGCAAGTGAGCACTGAGTGAAGGAAGAGAAAACAGATGTCTTTCTCTACAACATGCAAAATACATAAAATTTGGGGAGGTAGATGATGAGAAAAAAATGAGAAATGGTTGAGCCTATTGGCATCTTTTAGTTCTATGATGAGATGCTTAAAATTTTTTGCATATTCATACATACTGTAATTGATTCATTCTCTAGCCATTCTGGATGTTATGCTGTCTTTTCTGTACCTTCACATATAAAAGCTGGTGTACTCACACACATATTTTAAATATATAAAAGTTATACTTCATCCTTCCTGCCTAAACAGTGCTTTATTTGCATAATGTTTTTCCTCTATTTCACAACGTCACAGAATAGGAAGAAATTTTAATTGTCTTTTGCAAATAAAACAATGAAAAGTAGACCAAAGGCAAGTGAAGGATCAATCAGTGGAATTACAAAGTGGAACATCGCATAGGTTCATATCCTTCAGTTATAGAAAATTGTCTCCAGATGGAACAGTCATGGAAAATTTCAAATCTGGGTGATCCTCTGGCTGCCTCAATGGTTCAGGACTAAACTCTAGCTCAGCAGATATGTGGAGAAAGGTATTTCATGTCCCAAGCTTCACTTGTTATGCATCTATATTGAAACAGAGGAAGTCAATATCTGGAATAAAACTCTTGTTAATTAATAGAGATATCTGAGAAATTATGCCAGTATCCTTCTAATACAGGTTTATATTGTTACATTAGTAAACTGTTCCCTGAACTTGTAAGTTCAGCCAGCCATGTCTATAAAATTCAGAAGAGACTCTATTAAATGTTTTAGTGACTAAAGTATAATAATTTTAATCAAGAGTGAAGGTAAGTGTTGCTGAGGAAGAAAACTAGATCTGTTACTACCGATATGCTTGATGGCATGAAACAACTGTCCCAACTTGAAACTGAGAATCCTTGAGACAAGCCAAGTCTCAGACAGCTGTGTGCTGATTTGGGGGTGAGTAGTTTTCAGGGCATGGCTGAGGTGGCTGTTAAGTGTGGGGCAAAAGTTTCAGTGAGGTAAGCAGCAGAAAAGATGACACTTCAGTCTAGAATGCACAGTCAGATTTAATATAGGCTTTACCTCTATTCACAACTTTGCTTAAAACATTTTAATATATCAACTGCAGAAATAAGAAAAAGAAAAAGCCAAACCTTATTGCTCATTTCTGGCTCCATTGGCTTTTTAAGGGAGGGCACATTCAATCTCCAGTCATACTGGGGTAATTTCCTAGGAACTTTACACCAGACTCGGTGGATTTGGGGATGGCAAGGGGGATTAATGTCTTCTTATTCCTACAGTGCCAAGAACACTTTGTCTTCTACTGCCCAATAAGCAAAACAATACCTATTCAGGACCTTAGGTGTCCCAACCAGCTGTTGTAGGAACCTGGATACACACAAACCTTTGCTGCATGGCTCACCTTGATCCAACACCTTAGGATGACAATGCCTGAATGGCCAAACATCATCTGGTTGAGCAGCTGGACTCTATTTCTTAGCCAAGCCAAGCTCATTACCAGTCAGTTATGACTCCAAGTCTCATGTCATGGTCTTTAAAATCAGGGACAAATGCCATGATATGACAATAGCTGTATCAGGCCCACCAAGCCTCATTCCTCATTCATGTTTTCTTTAATTCCTTCTCTGAAAGGAAACTGAAGGAACTAGGGAATATCATGATGAAACAGTGTGGGTTCCTTATCTGTTGTCTAGATCAGAAGTTAAAACCTAAAGCTGCACTTATTGTCTATCCAGTCCTCTTGTTTTAGGAGATGGATGTATCACTGCTGTGAAATGTGTTTTCTTTCCAAAGGATTCTTTATCCAGATATATACAATAAAAAGGCAACAGTTTTAAAACCTTTGGTATAATAGGCAAATTATTATCAGCTTTTTTCCTTCTAATCTTCTACATGTGGTGGTGAACCTAATGGAGAACAGATAATTTATTGATGTCTCCTTCATCACCCAGGGGTATAAGGAAGAGATTTTGCTATTAAAGAATAAAGTGAAATTCCCCAAACTCCCTGCATTATACACATTCTAGATTATTTAGAAGTCTTTAAATCAAAACAAAGATATAGAGTAGTGGGTGCTTCATCATTATCATTAAACAATTCTGTCTGTACTACATCATTGCTCTTACACGACAACAATTAAACTCTTAAAGACCTGCCCAAGCAAGCTTTCAACTTAATTGGTAGAAAACTTGAGAGGAATTCTCTTGAGGGGCAATCATCTGTTTGTCTCTTTGGATGTCACACTGAGGAATTAGAAGGGGATATACTGTGAGCATTGTGCTTAGAATAGGAAATAACCACTTGGTGCCAATGGGCAGCCTATTTCTGAGGCACAGGCGTGTCCTGGGAATGGAGAGATAGAAGGCAAGCAAGCAAATATTCTAAAATATGTATTTCATTCCATCATTCCAGCCATGGTGACCTTTAACATTGATGGTTTTCTTGTACTTCAGTACTGTGAACCAGTTTGCAAGGAGGAGAGCTAGAAGTTTATTTTTCATTTTTTATTTCTTTGGTAGGGAAAGAAGGAGGGAGAAGATGGGGCAACAAAACAGCCCAAAAATGCAGTCAGTGCAAAACAGATTAGTACTTTTGGGAAGTGCCTTGCTTATAAACTCTACCTTAACAGTGATACCACTTTTTCAGTTCAAGTGACATGAAACACTGACATAGCACAATGAAGTCTTTTAATACTGGTTCCACACTTCAGCAAGTAACCAAGGCCAAGTACCATGCATCCAGCTGGTAATTTTTTGCTTCTGTGCATGTTAAAATACCCGATATGCCCCTGGCACAGGCAAAGCAGGTTTGATAGCATCCGCAGGAAGGAGGCCACTTATTTTTTCATGCGTAATTTATCACCACAGGTATTTTTGCCTACCTATGTGTCCTCTGCTTAAACTCATGGTAGCACGTACATTTGCAGCTGGACGTGCTGTTGCTGTAGCAATCACGCTCCTCCCTTCAGCTCACTGGCAGATCCTGAAACAGGATGTCAGCATGAGTTGCCTCTCTGCAGAGCTACTCTCTATCAGAAAGAAACAGTCTTGAGACACCCTGTGGGGCACTTTTTGAGAGGAACAGGGGTAATTACTTAGGATATTTAAGTATAACATTAAATATTTACTTCTGCTGAGAAAACATTTAAAGTGGCAGTGCTTTATACGATTCCTGCAAATGCAAACTCACAAGCTTGGCCAGGACATTTTTCTCTTATTCTTCATAGAAGCAAAATTCTACCTCTTTTTTCATATATATCTGCATTTTTAAAGTTTATTGCTTCTCACTAGCCACATTACTGAATTACAATTTTTGTGAAGCAAAAGAGAACAGTCCTGAAGCCTTCTTTTCATCCTAGTCTTGAACCTGTTTGACAAACCTCTGGAAGATTTTGGGGGAGTTTTGCTTCTGATTGGCATGACAAGCTGTTCATTCTCTTTACCTTAGATGTAGGCACACATAACCTGTAATTATGGCTGTGCAGCTGATTTTGCTTCCCCTCACTGCTTTTGCCCTGCCTTATCATGAAAAGGTCATGGGATGGAGTTGTAATGATTGCTGTAAAGGAGCTGTGATGCATTTGAAACACAACTTGTGGCTCCAAGTACGTGTGCATGTGTACACACCCCTTTGCTTCAGACATAACTCATTGTTCTTTACAGGCCTAACCAAATCTCACTGCACCCTCTTCCCACACACTCCAAGTACTTCCAGTTTGACATGTTATCTCTATGCAGCTTCTGTTGTGCATAGAAATCCCCCACCTTGTATTACAGACTTTAATAGCTGGTGTCTGTTGTGACAGGGCATGTGACAAGGAAGAATGTCATAACATGCCTATTATGTACCTTCCTCCACCTAGGAAGATTTTCCTCCATCTATTTTTTTGGTGATTTGGCCTGTGTGGGAAGATTCAGGGAGTGTTGAGACATGGAAAGTTAAATCTTCAATTATCCAGAGGTCGTGACAGTCAGCCAAATTGTTCGCTTCCCTTTCCACCTCTACACCCACTGCACTGTCCTGCTGCTGACCCTGAAATGGAAAGACCACCTCCTTTGAAATGAAATCAAATCCTCAGAACATGCTCATCCTTGGGCCTCTCCCAAAAGCTCGTGCTGCCAAACATGCCTAATTTCTGCAGTAGTTTCATAACCTGGTGGGCTTCTACTCTCTTGCGACCTGAGCTGAGGTCATTGCATTCATTTCCATTTACGAAGTTGTCTTGCGATGAAATCTATGTTGTCCCAGAGGCAAATGCGTGTCTGAATTTTTCCCACTGCGTGTGCGCTGCCCTCCTCACACAGATGAGGTTTTCTGGCAGCCTTCTGTCATGTTGTTATGCTTTGAATATTTTTTTTTTTTAAATTCTCTGGTCCAAAGTTCATTTTTTTCCCTTCTCTCATGCTCTCCCCCCCTCTCTCCTTTTTGACTCCATCACCATCCTCAACCCCTCCATTTTATCTCTCTGTTATTCTTGGCCGGTCTAGGTGCCAGTTGGGAGCTGAGTTAATTTAGGTATTTGTCTGCTTGCCTGTCAGGTTCTATCAAGAGCAAAAAGAATGGCAAGTTAATAAACCCAAAATTATGTCAGGCATGAAGCAGACTCTTATCCCATGCTGTTTATCTGGCAGCAGGTGCAAAAAAGGCCCATAAAAGAGAAGAAACACGGCCTTTCACGTGCACACACAGACACACACGTGCACACGCTCCGGAAGGAGGGCGAGTGGCTGCGTGTTTCTGTCAGGTGGCCAGCACAGGATTAGCTGGTGGTCTCAGGCCAGACTTTATGGGGCAGGTGTCCACGTTACAGAAACCACAAGCACCATTCACAGGCTCCTTGGCAGCTGCAGCGCAAGGACTGACGCGCACTCTCAGCGCCTCAGGCGAGTCACTCGGTAGGAATTCAGGGATGGAAGTGGGGAGGAGAAGAGGGCGAGTTTTTTGTGCTGCTGGTCAGTCACCATTAGGAAAATATGTGGGCTCCATAGGCAACAGCCTGGTTTTGCTGGGAAAATGGGAACTGTGGAGGTGGTCTGCTCCTTTGGAGAGTGTGTTGTGGACTCATGAAATTTGGAGCGAGCACATTGTACTAGAGGCAAAAGTGTCAAACAACACTACACAAATCTGGCTTCTGGCATCATGGGGATTTTGTTCAGCTTCACAATGAAAGAAAAGTAAAGCGTTTTCAATATATTTTATATAGTTCAGAACAATATATATTGGGATCAATACTGAAACAATGCTATAGGATGGAAAAGTTTAGGATCAAAATTGGTTTGGAGATATCTAGAAATCTACACAGGTTCTGATGCAAATAAGACACAATCACCTAAATGGGAGGAAAGCAAATCCTCCCTTATTTTCCTCTTGGTTTGCTTTATTGAGCTTCACACCTGTAATTTCCCTTTCTCTTCACCATGAGAAGCCTAATGTCCTGCCTCCCAGGCTTCAGGGCATGGTGTTTCTCAGCCTCCTTCCCTCAGCAGATGTTATCAGTTCCTCTTTACTCATACCTTCCTTCTTTACTTTTCCTCCTGGAAAAGAATGGCAAATTATCTTCCCTTACAGCTTTGGACAAAGTGCCCAACATGACCTTGAATGAGACTCGTACCCAAGGAAAAGCTGTGACTTTAGGCAACTGGAAAAGCAGTGTACTTTGTTCCTGAGTTCTTTTCCCCTTCCAATGTCTTCCTATTTATGTGGAGTTATCCTAGGCAACTGAGTGACAAAATCAGAGCCTTGCAACTAAGTGAGAACATCTTAGTGATATCACTGCCAAAGCATCCAGCTTTTCAGGACTAAGCTTCTGAACTGCATCAACAATCCAAATTTCCAGTGGACTTTATGAATGCAAGATCAGCATTTAACAGCTGGGTAGTTACTGAAAAATTATAGCCTTAGTATGTGAAAAACTTTCAAAGGTTAGGCATCTGTAGTGGGTGGCAAAACACACATAAATAATTCATAGATCACAGCATACCTTTCAGCAGCATTGCATATTGTGTTTGATCATGTATTTTATCTGTGTTTATATGTGTATTCATAACTATATAAATTAGGCTTATATAATTATGTTTAATTACATACCTTTGTTTACATTTGTGACTGGGAGTTTCCCATAACCACTGCTGCACTTCTGAAGTCACACATTTGTTGATAAGGATATAAAAGTTACAATATCATCTGGAAGTTCATACAGAATATCTTTCATTTAGAGACTGGAGGGATGTGCTGAAAACATTGCCATTATATTTGGTGTGCAGTGAACAATTTCATTAAACCATGAAGAAAATTTTTATTTGGTGTTTATATATACTAACCTCCTACTTATTTTTAATATTCTAATTAATACTTAAAACCTGGCAGATGACTGGCCCAAGGGGAAACCACAATCTAAAGAATTATTTTCTTTTTTTTAAGGTTGTTCTTCTGTTTATATTTGTTTTAACTTCTTTTTAGTTGACTTCTTTAACCTTATTGATTTTTCTTTCTGTTCCTCAGTAGTATCTTATCTGGCCATGCTGATCATGTTTTTACTAACACCATGGCTTAAAAATGAAGAAATGGTGTTCTTAAAATCCTCCTGATTTCAAGTATTGCTGCTCAGAGTGGCTACATATTTCAAGCACTTAATTGAGAACACCTGTCTTGCAAAACAGGCATTTGATAAGGTGACAAAGTTTGCTCCAAAGGCAAAAGTGGTGGAGCAACCACAGTGAAGGCTGTCTTACCTCAAGAATATAAACTAGCCTGGTTTTCTGAGGAAACAGAGTTCTTTCTCCATCATACCTGTTGGACGATCTGCATCTTTCTGACAACCTTTGAACTCAGGGCTGAATCCATCAAGTAAACCTGACAGAGGGATAATCGTTATGGACATAATGGGACAGTAAGCTGTTATTGATTGGGAAAAAAAGTTGGTATTTTGGGGACAGGAGGAAGGAAGACACCCTGACAGAACCCTCATGGGAGGACTTAACCTTCATTCACTGCCTCTGTTGAATGTCACAAATAACAAATAGAAGTCAGTCAAGTGACAAGGAAAGCCATAGTACGACACTCTCACCGTACTGCCCATCTCCTGCTGAGATAGCAAGGCTCCCAAAAACATGTAGGAAGGGAAAAGGGCTGAAGATGACCTGGGATTGGGTGGTCTGGGCAAGCTGGAACGAGTTACTGTCACTTTTGGGAAAGTCCTTCCAGGCTGTGGAGAAGGTTCCTACAGTGTGAGGATACAGGGCATACTGGGTGTGTATTAGTAAGAATCTAGGCTTCTTTAATCCTACTGCTAATAGACCAGCTTCTGTTTCCAGGCTGCTGGGCCCCAGTTCATCATCAAGCCATGGTGGGTGATTTGTTTTATTCAACTTAATGACAATAGTGGCAGCAGTGGGACTGTTCACTGCTTGCAGGCTTGCTGCAGAGTGGTGCTGGAGGATGGCCACGAACGACCGCAACAAAGAGCTGCGATGTGTCCCACAGATAAAAGACATCAGTTCGACATGTGTAAACAAGCCTAGTGTCTCTTGCATTGAATTCCACTCTTGTTCAACATATCGTTTACAGCACCAGACCTCATCCCTGTGGAGCAATTTCTTCCCCACTTGGTATGCTTCTGATTAGTGTAAGAGAATGACGTATAGAAATGGCACTGTAATAAAGATGATGGATAGTCCATGAAGTAGCTGCAGATTAGGAGAAAAGGAAGCTGACTACTGAAGTTTGGCTTAGCAAAAAACAGCAAAACAAAAACCACAAACAAGAATATAAGGTTCTAACTGTCCATACAAAAGTCACTTGAAATCTTTCTACTGGTATTCTTACTGGCATGCCACTCAGACCATGTAGAACAGTAATTTCCCAGTGGAAACAAACTATTCAAAATCATGTTAGGGGACTAAATGTCTTTTATATCTGGCCTTTAGATCAAGCACTTACCCTTAAATGCCTTCTCCTCTGAAACTCATACTTAACAGGGAATAGGAAAAAAAGATGAAACATCTTTGAAAAACCCAAACAACATTCTCTTTAGATAAAGCTGTTAGACCAGGGTGTTAGTAAGTCTGTGGCTTCCTTAAGCTCATACATGGATTTTACAGACCAGGCTGAGTCAGTCTAGCGTGGGATGAGTGGATGACTTTATATCCTTAATCAGATTTTGAGTGAATAGTTATTTTCCTTCTGTTTGCACCTGAGGAAAAGCTTACAAGTATTTGCACCACCTTCTAAGCAAACAAAATTAATTGGGAAACATCAGCCTGGAATACTTTACTGTACTCCTGATTCTGTGGGGACCTTTCCTGCTTTTGCTGTCTTTCACTAAGAGGTAGCCTTTCATTTCAGAAGGTGGTTCAAGATGCCATTTTGAAAACAGGGAAGTGGAGTAGAAGAGAGGATGAGACGAGGGTGGGAGGGGGACCAAAGAAATTTTTACACCATGAGTCAAGTAGCTCAACTGTCCAAAAATTTCCCAGAAGGTATTCACTTATGTCTGTGTGAGCTCCTACAGAAAGGAATGGAATGTGCCATAGATTCCATAAAATCCTCCAAAAAGAAGTTTGATCCACTGCTCTATGCTATGATTATTCCCTGGTTACAGCAGACTACCCTAGTTTTAGGCCATAGCCTGTTTGTTGAGTTTCTTGAATCTGACATACATTGTCATAAAAGAATTTAATATTATATTTCTCTGCAGCAGAACTGAAGATTATGGTAGCTCAGTCCAGTTTTTTCACTCTTTTTAATCCTCTTCAGTGTACTGAAGTAAAACAAGATCAATCACAATCTGGTATTTCTGGATGCATTAAAGTAGTAATTTTGTCTGACCATGCACATCAAAGAACCACACACCATGCTCAAAAGGAAGTCACACCACAGGGATTGGAGGTATCAAATTATTTAAAATAAATCTATTTGAATAAAGCAGTTTAGTGCCTGGTAAAGAAGCTGGTTTGATGACCCAGTGATGGCCATCTGATTGACAGCGCAATCAGGCATTAATTTTTCAACTGCATCCTGAGGGATGCTGTTGGGCAATTTGTTTCCCCTGTGAGCTGTGAGTCTTCCTCTAATGGAAAAATTGTAACTAAGATATTATCCATTTATTCTTGTGCTTTCTCTTCAGATGTCTTAATACAATCTTTTATGTTAATGGATGCTAAGGAAAAAAAATTCTCTTTAAGGTGGTTGTGCCAACATTTATTTCAGATAGTTTATTGCATCATCATCAAAGATCACTGCTTTTAAGTCATTAGTTTATCTGAACTTAATTAAAACATGTTAATTTAAGTCCCTTCAGTTCAAGTAGTTGGTTCCCAGTTTCACAGCTGTAATATATTTTGACATTTTGCTGGGGTTTTATGTAGTTTACAAATTTTCTGTAATTTCTTATTATGCAGCCTTAATAGTTGAGGCATTGCTTAAAGGTTGTTAGTGGTTTCTCTGTTATGATGTTAAAATCAAAACCAGTGCCAGCCAATGTGTCATGATGTATCTCAGCAGATGTAACAGTCCCTAAAGCAAACTGATCTTCACTCTGTAGCACACACGAACAGTGTTACAACAGCCCTTGAACTGCACCTCAGCTGGGAACAACTCTATTTCTGCAGCAGTGCACATGCCCCACTGAAATAAAAATATGTTTATAAATGAGACACAGACTTTTCAGTTTCAGGATTCCCAAGAGCTGTTACAGAGCAGCTGAGGGTGAAAAAATATCGTTAACCATTTCATCAAGAGTAACTCCAAAGTTCTTTGAATGATTCTGTGCATCATCAATGAGTCATTTTAATGAGTAACTTTTTGGTAGTCAAAACATTGGTGGCATTCATGGAAATTCACTTCATGATGGAGGCTGATCAAATTTTCTTGTCATCCTTATTGTTTTTTCTCAGATGCAGAAATGATCAAAAGTGAAAAAAAAACCCAGCCCACACTAATGTATAATTTTAAAATAGTGTTTGCAGTACCCAGACACAAAACACTCGTTTGTTTAATTTATTTTCTACCTGGTTGTTGCAAAAGGTCCCTGGGGTGGGCAGTACTTTTCTTCTTTGTTTTGTTCTGGGAAAGTCTGAAATAAAGGGACTAATAAAGGAAAAGTGTATCATGGTGTCAGCAGTGTGAAACTGTATTGAAGATGATGGTCAGGAGGCTGTTGACTTTACTGGACTCCAGGTTTTGCCCCATGATCTAAATTGCACTCCTCTGAGGTGCTTCAAAGATCTTCTATTTCAGTGATCAGGTTCCCAACACAACTTCTTAATCTACTTTTTGAGAAGACAAAATTAGATTTTCAGATGCTCTCACAACTGACAGGAGCAGAACAAGTGGGAGAACAAAGAGTGTTGAAAAAAAACCCTGCTATGTGCCTTTCTTTTCAGGAAGGTTTGTGTTGCAACCTTCCACCTCTGTCCTGTTCCTTAGTCCAGCCTATTTTTAAAAGTGGAGGGATGAAGAGTTTGATGATTTTTCTGGAGTAGCTACTGGAGAATTTGATCCTCACCTCATGAGGAAGTTTACTCCCATAAAACATCCCACTCAATTCTGCAGAACAAGAAAGGCTGAAAGCCTTGAATAAACTGTAAAGTTGTTGAAACAAATGTTTCAATGGTTCTTAAGCTCTACCTATGAATCTTTGTCAGGTCATTCATTTTCACTGCTTGCCCACTTAAGAGAATAGAATGAAATAGATCCCAGTGGCTCAGCTGAAATTATGTGAGCCTTAGTGACACATGCTGCCTCATTTTCCTTCAGGGAATATTGAGTGTATCACTGGATAAGCCATGAGCATAAACCATGATTTGGAAAATAGACAGGATTGCTCCAGATTCTCTCTGTACCATAATAGCATTAAAATTTGACACTACACTTCCTGTACAGATTAAATGTTGAAAACACAGTACTTACTTTAAGAAGCCACTACCCCTCTGTAAGGAGAGTCAAGGGTATCAGATCTAAGACCACCAGCCTGAAGTTTTCAGAGAGAAGGATGGTGACACCGAGGTACTCAAACTGTACCAAGACCTCAGTCATATCTTGTTTTTAAGGTAATAAGTACCTGACAGCTTTGAGGTCACATGAAACTGCCTAAGAACCTACCTGCCTGATAGTGGGGAAGTGCTTTAGTAACTTAGGCATAATCCTATGCTTTATGTTTTTCAAAACCTTGGCTGATGACTGTTGGCAAAAATGCTATGCTTTCAGTAAGGGAGGTGGAAAGGGTCATAATTTGGTCATCAACATTTGATGCATCCCAGAAGAGGACCTAAAAAGGTATCCTGCTAGGAGTGATGTGTTGTTGTTGGCTGTCCTTGTCCCCAGCTGCAACTGAAATGGATTCAGCATTTTAGGAGTGAGAATAAAAAAGTAAATAGTTAAGTTCCTTAGCTGTTTTTTTTAACTTGGTTTTAAAAATTATGAACTACTGTGACATTGAATCTGAGAAGAGACTATTTTGTCTGTTTGATTGCTTTGAATAATTGTCAGTGATATTTCTTTCAGTGGAAAAAAGAACATGGTAGATGTCTTGTTTTGCATACATAGATTTAAAAAACATAAGGCACCTTTCTGCCTTTCTGAATTTAAGCTGCTCTCCATCTAGCTGTAATTTCTAGGCAGCAAAGCAGCCAACAATCTAAAGTGGCAAAACAGAATCCATCCTTTCCACACCTTCTAAAGCCTGACTTTCCCTGAAGTTCTTCACCTTGTCTGTCTCTATAGTGCCACATAAATAGCATAAAGCCACGTTTCCCTTTAGTTTCCAGTTTCTTTCTTTAAAGTATTTTTAATTTTAGTGTTTTCTATTAATACATCATTGATGAAAGATGCCAAGTCAGGAGTGACAGACAGGCAGGTCAGTTCTCTAGCAAGACCAAATCTATTTTTTTCATTTCAAGATGATTGTCCAAAATGGTGGTCTGAATATATCCCCCTTATCTCACACTTTTACAAGCAAATCCATTTACCCTTTCTGTACCCTCAGAAGATATGCCTTGAAAAGGACCAGACAACTTTGTCACAGCTGTATGTAGCCCCCAAATCACAGCCTTGTTGCATGCATCCCAAAAGTGAAGTATGCTACAGGATGGCTGAGTCTGCATGGACTGGTAAAATTACAGGGCTAAGAGTTCAACTGGGGAAAGAAACTGATTTTTCTCAATTATTTGAAGCTAATACAGAGTAGAAACCAGGTTCATAAATTCTTGGAAACTAGAAGAATATAAGAAGAGACAAGAGTCTGTGTTGGGGTGGCTTCAGGTCTAGAAGATGATTGTTTCATCTTTTTCAGAAGGTTAAGAATTCATTTACTTCTTGAAGTATTGAATTGATTATTGTCTCTACAGATTCACTTGCCTTTGGCTGTGGAACAGAAAGAGATATGTAAAATGGTAGAAAAAAAAAAAAAAATCAAAACCAAACAGTTGTGGCTTGCATTGTCTTACCCATGTTGCCTTTCCTTCTGAGGAGTGCTGTATCACTCCATGATATGTAATTCCATGTGAAATCATGTGGTATAGACTCTGAGATGGAATGGAGAAGTAAACTGTTTATGTATAGGTCAAATTTTACTGTTTTACTATTTTAATGGCATAAATGGAGATAAATCTTAAAGGATTCCTTCTATTAATTTTTTTCCTTTTTTTTTT
>WEIU01017508.1:62891-108173 GCA_013389925.1 Aegithalos caudatus | reverse complement strand
TTTTTTTTTTTTTTTTTTTTCAATGGAGAACTGGGCTCAATGGGACTACATGCACTACAGAAAACTGCATCTGAAAATTCAAACAAAACCAAGTTCAATTAAAATTTCGAGTGAGCTCTAGGTAGACAAATTACAATTAGAATGGTAACATCCCAGACTCTTTGATTAGAACATGTTGTAGATTGTGGTCAGTACTTGAAATATCACATTTTAATCAAGAGAAGGAACCAACAGGAAGCTTTGCTTTCTTAATAACATCCCTGAGCATTAATGGAAGTGGTGAATACCACCACTACAGGATGCTGTAGTTTGCTTGAAAGGTCAAATGTGGCATGTACTTGGTTTGTTAGATGTGAAGAGATTCTGCAGTGAAGTGGATGCATAATAAACTACTTTGAAATCTTTGAATTAAGTCACAGAATAAAAACAGTGTGACTATTATACATGGAGTGAAGACATTGAAATAACTTTAATTTCCCATATCATCTGTCCATTCAGCAGCCCCTCCTTCTAGTGAGTAATAGGCAAACAGATTTCCTATTTTTCTGTGCCAGTAGTCCATATGGTTTTCCTTGCATGACAGCAGATGTGTTGAGAAGACAGTAGGCTTGAGGAGCAAAAACTGTGACATTCTCTGTGCCACTGTGACTGTGGCATTCTCACAGCTTTTCAGCTTGGGGCTAATTTTTAATCTGGATATGTACATTGTGTTAGTTGGGAGTAGGGAGACTTCACATGGGGACAGGGAACACTGCTGGGTTGCATTTGGAGATTGGATTCTTCCTTTGTCACCTTGTGTACAAGATGCAGGAAAGTCACACAGGAGACAATCAACTTTATCACAGAGTGAGGCAGGGTGGAATTCTTGGGGCTGTGCTGTGCAGGGCCAGGAGCTCGACTACAGTGATTCTTGTGGATCCCTTCTAACTCAGGATATTCTAGGTGCTACAGAGGTGCTTGGGCAAGTGCTGCCCTATTTGCATGAGAGCCAGAGTCTAAGAGATTTTTAAATCTCACTCTCCATCACCAAAACTTTTCCAGTCTGAATTGTGCCAACAAAGGAGCTCTGCTCTGCTCCCCTGCTCTATGTGAAAATTCCCCCTGCTAACCTCCTGCTGTGTTTTCTATGTCACCACTGAAAGCAAGACACCTTCAAAACAGAAATAAACCAGCAGCAACCAATGGCAACACTAGATATCTCACTGCCCATCAGCCTGCCTCTGCATGTGTTCATTTTGGACCCCAAAGTCAGGCAAAAAAGGTCCAACAGTCCAAAGAATGTCCTGGGAAAGGAGAGTCACAACAAAAGACAGTAGAACACAGACTGAAAATGTGTTTGTGCATTGCCATTGACACTTTTGAGAAGAAGGCAGAGGTGCAGCCCAAAGATGTCCTCAAATCAAGAGAACGTTCTCTGGTGAAGGTGAGAATAAATGCAGAGGACACCAGTGCTTGTTCAGACAACACAAGCTCTTCTGCAAGATTAGAATCACCCTTCCTTAAAACTGACAAAAAAAATTTATAGGTGATGTCACAGAATGTGAAGGAATGGAAGGGGCCTTAAAGATTATCTAGTCCCAAACTTCTCTGCCATGGTCAAGGACAGCTCCCCTAAACCAGGTTGCTCAAGGCCTTAACTAACCTGACTTTGAACACTGGCAGGGATGGGACATCCACAGCCTCCCTGGGCTGCCTGCTCCAATGCCTCACCAACCTCACAGTAAAGAATTTATTTCTAACACCGAAGCTAAATTTTCCCCTTTCAACTTGCATCCATTACTCCTTGTTCTATCACTGTAGTTCCTGATAAAGAGTCCCTCTTCAGGTTCCCTGTAGGTCCTCTTCAGATACTGGGAGGCTGCTATGGAATTCCCCTGGAGGCTTCTCTTCTCCAGACTGAACAGTCCCAATTCTCTCAGCCTTTCCTCACAGCAGAGCTGCTCCTTCCCTCTGATCACCTGTCCCTGCTCTGGACTGGCCCCAGAAGCTCCCTGTCCTTCCTGTGCTGGGATCCCAGAGCTGGATGCAGCCCTGCAGGATATGGAGGGGGTCTCACCTGAGCAGGGCAGAGGGGCAGAAATCCCCCTCCTCTTACTTGCTGCCTATGCTAGGGGCTCAGCTCAGGACACAGTTGATTTCTGGCCAGCTCATGGTGAGTTTTACACCAACCATCACCCTCCAAGTCCTTCTCCAAGAGCTGCTCTCCATCACTCCTCTGCCCAACCTGTCAGTGACATGGGTGTAGGACCTTGAATTTCACTTTGTTGAACTTCATGAGGCACACACACTTACATCCCCTGCCTGTCCAGGTCCCTGTGGATCCATCCCTTCCCTCCTGCGTGCCAACTGCACCACAGAGCTTGATGTCATCAGAGAACATGCTGGCAGTGCACTGATCCCATTGTCCACGTCACTGACAGAGCTGTGGAACAGTGTCAGCCCCAGAACCATCCTCTGAAGGACACCACTCTTCACTGCTCTCCACCAGATGAGTTAACATCTAAAGTTACGGTCACTTCCAGTCTTTTCTGACCTTCCCATCTCTTTTCAGTAGCTTGCCTGTTTGAAGAATTCAAAGATATTAAAAAATCAGCTGCAAGTAATTTCTCCATAATAAAAACAAACAGAAATTCTGAAATTAATCCCAAGGCAGCAGCAGGCTATGAACTAAGATCTAGTTCAAAGCCGGATCTCTATCTGCTAATACAGCCAGTTCAGCCAAAATAAATCTTTATTTTCACCAGATGCTACATGTGGCTTAAGTATTCCCACACATCTGCGTTAAAATAATGTTCAGAGAGAAGATAAGTCCTTTCTTGGACAATGTAAATGTAACTTTTGTCAGCTGGTCTTATGATGATCCTTAATTTTCCAGTCTTTTACACAATCCTCTGGCCTTTCAGGGATTAGCACATTCAACAAAGGTGGGGTCACCTCCCAGACAGACTTGACTGTTGTGCCCAAATGATCTCTGGTCAGGATCCAGACAGGTCACCCTGCGCCAGCTGACATACACAAGTGCAGTTGAGTGAAGCAACGTGACAAAAGTAAGACTAATCATTTTGGTGTGTTAGTCACAATTTTTTTTAGGTCTTCATGAATTGAGACTCCTATTTTGCTCTTACTTTATACAGAGGAAGAAAAAGTTTCTGTTTTATTTGAAGACCCAGTCCTCAGTGTTCTTTTTCTCATTATGGTCTTAAATTGAACTGAGAGTGATACTCTTCAGGCCACCACAGCCTTATAAATAAAAAATAGAGAAAGACTGAAGGCATTCTTAATTGGCTTGCAACCTTAAAAAAATTAGTTCTCTTAACATATTTTCTTTAAATCACCAGTTTCTTAAGAAAGAAATGTTGCTTGCAGGACAGCAGGAATGAGGAGAGAACTTGGGAAAAAATGTACTATATTTTACATTAGGAGAGGGAGAACTAGAATAGTATTCATATGTATTGAATAAGAGTATCCAAGACTTCTTGTTCATTTTGTTCTGCCCTGCTAGTCCAGGATCTTCCTTTCCAACATATTGCTGGTGTTTGGTGCTTCACCCCAGGTTTAAGTCTTTTAGCACTTACCTGCCATAGGGTTATAAAAAGAAGACAGTGATCTCTAATTTCATGTGGAAGCCAAGAAACAATGAAAAAAGATGAAGGTGAGGTAAAAAAGATCTGACTGCCTAAAGGGGGCATGTCAGTACTGGAGACACTTCACAGAAGAAAGACACAGTGTTTGAATGATGTGTTCTTTGTCATGAACTGTAATTCTTTAATTATTTATTTCTTTAATTCTGTGTGTCGAGACAATCTTAAAAAGAACCCAACAGGAAACAAGCAACCTAGAAAAACAGCAAGTTTGACTGACAGCTTTAGCAGTGAATGAAAATTCCCAACCCTTCAGTGAGATGTGGTGACTGGAAAAGGTAAATATTAATGGAAAACTTAGAATGAAGGACTTCAGGGAAAAGAGGCAGTTGTCATTTATCCAAAATGTCTGTTGAGTACTCTGAAAATGCAAGTTTCAGAGTCCCCAAGCAAGACTTCCAAGCCTCTGGAACGGCCCAAGCCACATGAATGTTAGGGAAGTGTACAAAACCACTGCTTTCCTTTGGCCCATTCACCTAGAGTTGTTAGAGTTTCCTGCCTAGAGAAAAAGAATCCACTACAGGGAATTAAGGAAAAATAGCTGCCTGGAACCACTATAGCTTTTTTCCTAAAACTACAATGATGCCCAATTCACCAAAAACCCCCAAATGATAATGAAAGTATTATAATTAACAGCAGGGGGTTTCACTGATTTCAGCACTAGCCAACATAAAAATACTGCATTTATTAGAAAATCCTTCAGAAATAAAAATACATCCCCACAGCAACAACAAGATATTAATGAACATTTAATTCTTTCTCACTCATAAAATGTCATCTTTCTATGAATCACTCTTCCTGCCTCTGTTGTGTACTAGATATGAGCCCATGTCCTTAAAAAGGCTCCAAGAAAAGCTGGTGCTAAAAAACGGGTAAGGACAAGGAGAGGGAAGACAGACTGCAAAAATAACCAAAGCACCAAACCCTGCATTTTTACTGAACCTTCTTATTTGCAAAGAGTTTTTCACATCAACATAGTGCTCAAGGAGACAGTGCCAGAGTGTTGAGTGAAACCTGTTTGTAAATCACCACGGGCAAAGCAGTGAATGGCAACTCGGGTTTGCTAAACCTGTGTTGTCCTCTACAGCTTTTACAGCATCCATCCCCCCTTATCCAATGGAGTTCAGGGAAAAGAGGGAGTGAAAGGGACCATCCATTGTGGGGTCACAGATTGTGCTGAGCTGCAAGTAACATATGCTTTGAGACTGCTTTTGTGCAGGGTTTGGTTGGTGATTCTTATTCCTTCTTCCCCATCAGATGGACAGCTGGATACTCTATCCTCTGTTCCCTGAACTATCCCATCATGCCTGCCTCAACTTTCTTTCACTTTATTTAATTTCTATAAATTTCCATCTCCTCTACCATTCTCCCCTTCCTGATGGTGTCTCCTCCAGCTTGTGCTTCACACAGGCCAGGATCTACTTTGGAAATATCCCTCTAGACCTCTCCCACAAAGAGTTAAACATAACACTAAAGGGAAATTTAAATTTTTTAAAATTTAAAATTCTGTGGCATTCTGTCTGCTTTGACCAAAGTTCCTGAGTGAAAAAGTTTGTTCAGAGGATGAGAGGTAGCATTGGGATAGCTTTTGATTTCTTGCTGGGGAATGCATAAACTCTGGTTGAAATGGGAAGCTGCAAAAATGTGGCAGCAAAAACACATCTCCGGGAAAACCATGTGTTCACTGAAGGGGAAATGAGGGGCTTGCCAGGAGGTCCCAACAGCCTATTGATGCACTGTCAAACTTTTCACCCTTGCTATTCCACCACACCCTATTTTAAATCCCTGCTCAGATTATTTTTATTTTTTTTCAAACAGCTCATGATTTTGTTGGGCCTACAGCTCACGGAGACTGTGTTGCCACTAAAAACACATAGCTAAACACCAGCGGGTAGGGTTCAAAGGAACAAAGCAGATATATTTATTTATCATCTATTAAAAGACTCTGAATACAGATTAATGTTCCTTACTTGATACATTTTTTTATTGTTTCACCTGCTATACAGTGGGAATTGAAAAGGCTCTCCGGTCATCTAATCTGGCTGTAGCTGCTTGAAGTGTCTGAGGATTCTCTGAGGAAATATAAACTAAGAAACCACCCACAGTAATACTTCCCAGCTGCCCTCTGAATGTCAAGGCTCCCTGTGGAGCTGCTCCAGGCTCTCCCAAGTCACAAGAGAGTTGCTTCCCGTCCCCTCAGTGACAGCCACACCTTCTGCTGGTGTTTGCCTGGTTGGATCAGAGAACGTGGCACAGATATGTCCTGCAATTCACATAATCAGCCAGGAGACTTTTCCTGGACTCCCCAAAACTGCCCTTCAAATACTCATTATTTCTTTTTATACACAGGTATATTTTTTTATGCTCTGATGGATTCTCTTGCTGACCATCTGGAGGCCAGAAGCAGCAAGCTCAAATATGGCTTTTTCATTCATTCTTGCAGACACACAGGGCAATATTTCTGGAATCCCAAATTGTGTGCATTGTTTGGAGTTTTCTGTTAATTATCCTCTGTTATGCTCTTACATCTTCCCTCCAGGCTCTCATTCCTTATTTGTTTTCAGGTCTGTCTGTTATATGTAGTTAGATAATGATGGCTCCTCTATGGCTTCTTTCTTTTAAAGGATATTATTGAAGATTATTTTTTGTAAATTCTGGGCCATCTCTCTGTTACCAAAGCCTGTGTTGTGCTATTCCTAAAGGCAGAGTGAGATACACTGTATTTGATAGAGCAATCCTGTTTTTTAGTATAATATTAAAGGGGCTCTGCAGGCAGCCATTGTTTTGTTTCTGTGAACTCAGTCTGTGCAGGAAAAAAAAGCCAGGTTCATATTTGACTCCATAGTGAATATTTCCCACACCTAAACCAGCCTGCATCCACATTGCCCATTGGGCACACATGGAGACTGGATACTATTTTTTCTCCTGGTTTCAAGTGCCAGTTGTCACCTAGTAGGTGACCTTGTGTTTGGCTTTATCTGGAGAAGAACATTCTCAACCTTTATCTGAAGAAGAATAATTCATGTCATGATCAGGCTTCCAATGGTGAAGAGTATTTCTCAAGCAGAATAAGGAAATTCCAGCAATTAAAATCGTTAGACTTAATTCCACTGAGACAGAATTGCATTTTGCATGCCATGCTAGCAAAGCCAGGATTTTTAGGTTAGAAGCAAGCAGTTTCCTTTTCCTTTTGCTCTGGGACCAAAGAATCTTGTATGAGGCAAACAGATTTTACAGAAAAAAAAACAAAAAGCAAACAACAAAACTAGAGCACAAAAACTAAGGAAATGTCACTTTGGGGTTCAACAATTCTATAACAACAGCCCTGCCCAACTGGGAAATTACATATATTTTTTTAAAATACAACAGAAAAGGGATCTCTTGTGGACTTTTGAACCCTTAAACTTTTTTTTTTTTTTTTTCAATAAAAAATCTAAATTAACAGAGGAAAAATAAAGTTTCTAAATAAAGTCTTCCCCTAGGACGGCATTTTTGTCCTGCCAAATTAAACTAACCAAAACTTTTGTTTCTCTAGCAATTTAGCTTCCCAAGAAAAATACACCTGTAGCTATCAGGAGCTTTGCTTGAGCATGCAGACCTTCTGTTTCATGAACAACATTAGAGGGCACTTCTGCATTGTGGGAGGTTTTAGCAGAGAAAGGGACGCACCAGACCTTCCTGGCTGAAATGCCTCTGAATTCAGAGGCAACATGAGATCTGCTCCAGCCTTACTTGGGTTAATAACTTGTTCTGCAGGCAGCCTCTTTGATCCTTTGTTCCTGAAGTGAGGCATGACCTGCTGGAGGGAAGGTGGGACCTGGGGTTTGATTAGCAGCTCCCATCCTGCCTCCCATCCCTGCACCCTGCACTGAAGGGAACACACCCAGGGCTTCACTGGTTTGGTGTCTTTCAGCATCTGCTGCTCTCACAGCTTCCTTTGACAAAGACAGGTGATTAAGTTATAATTCCTGCCTGAACTGATAGCAAAACCCACCAAAACCCCATCAAAAACCTCTTTTCAATCTGGGTGATTACAGAGAAAAATATGGAGAGGAGATCTAAAAACCTAAAATTCAGAAGGTCATTGGAAGGGAGAGTGATAACTCAACCTATGTTTTCATATATTTTTTTAAATGCCATGACTTTTAAACCTCATTTTAAGGGTGCTGACTCACATTTTACGAAATTTGTAGGTTAGCAATGCTGGCAAAAGCAAACAAAAATTATCAATATAATTAAATAGCTCTAGTTTATCTGAAACCCTCTAAGCACCTTTTTCAATATATGTTTTTCTTCAGTGATGTGATCTCTTTAAAAGAGTCATACATAATTATCAGCACACGCACAGAGGGCTCATTGAGTTAATTTTCCAATTCTTGAGTTTATTTACCATTCTTTAAGGCCTGACCTAAGGAACTGAGCTCCTGAACCCAAACTGCTGGGGAAACACAGTTGTGATTTACTCAAAGTCTCTCTCCTCATTGCAAGGCTGGATTTCACAATATGCCTCAAAAGCAACCCTCGGTGTTTATTATTGTACAGACTAACTGGGCAAAGTCTGCTTGGATCAGGCATCAAAATCCCCTTTGCTTTGAACCTCCCCTTTCTCACTCATAATGCCAGGGAAGTGTTGTAGGAACTGTTTGAATATTTCCTCCCAACCTGCCTGTGGAAGTGAGGAAGTGAACAAGGACACAACATCATGGGCCATTGTGAAAATAGCAGTCATCCTTTTCTGGACTGAATGACTCTGGCCTCTTCATGGTGAGCTCCAAATTCAGACTTGGAATTCCAAGAATAAGCAATTTCTTACCAGAATTTGCTTATTATTCAAGCCATTCTTAACACTCAGCCTTCTCTCTTAGCACTGCAGCTACACATAGAAATCATGGAATCACAGGATGGCCTGTGTTGGAAGGAACCTTAGAGATCATGTATGTCCAACCCCCTGCTATGGGGGGGGACACCTTCTTCCAGAACAGATTGCTTCAAGCCCCATCCAACCTGGCCTTGGACACTTCCAGGGATAGGGCAGCCACAGTTTCTTTGGGATCCCTGTGCCAGGGCCTCACCACCCTGACAGGGAAGAATTTATTCCTCACATCTAATCTGAATTTCTCCTCTTCTAGCTTAAGACTGTTCTCAGTTATCCTATCCCTATACAAAGTTTCTCAGACCAGGAGCCCACACGGATTCCCAGTAGGATTTGTTTCCTTGTGTGCTGCCTCATTTGCTGTGGGGGGATGCATCCCACCTTGCTCCACTTGTACCTCATCTGCCACATAAACAGTGAGTGCAGCTTGGGGTGGGGAAGCAGCTTTCTGAATCTGTGGTGTTTCCTGGGCAGGGGTCCAAGCCTCACTATGGCAATGGTGATTCAGACTTAAGATTTTTCCTGTCCTGGTCTTGAAGCCATCATTCCATATTTAGAAAAAGTTGTGAAACACAGTGAAGGAGAGGTATGAAACTTCCCTCAGAAACAGGTCAGCTCTGAAGACCTTGCTGTCTAGCTGAGGCCTGCATTGACCCACAAGACAGAAGTCCTACAGAAATAATACATGATCAGCAGTCCTGCAAAGGAGTGGGGGGCCTGTTTTGGCCAGGCACAGGAGTGAACAACAACCTTGTAGCTGTGTCATTAAAGTTGCCAGGTACAATGCATGCAGGGAGCAGGAACACTTGTGCATCTGTTCATCTCCCCCCTCCCCACTCAGAAACCTGCCTGTCCCTCATCTTGGCAGCCACTCTCTTCGAGTTTCAACCATCTGATTCATGCAGCAAAAAGTCTCCCCATAGAAAACATACTGGCTGAACCGCTTTGTTTTTCCTAGAGCAGTGCAAACAGTTATTGCAAGGGGAATTTTAGGAAGATTGTGCCTGGCAAGGAAAGCTCACTAAATAAATACATGATGTTAATTATCCTTTGCCTATTTCAACTGAGCATTTCAAAGTACTTTGCAAACCATTAATTAAGCTGCAATTTAGTACCATGTGGTAGTTAAATATTATCAACACTGTTTTCTGCAGGTGGGATGCTATGACACAGAGGGTGAAATGACCTGGATGAAGTCTGTCAGCAGTAGACCTGAGCCTCAAACCTGCCAATTTCAGCTCACCAGCTCCCTGTTCCATTACACCTTTGTAACTGTGAAAAGATGTGGTTATTTTGCAGGCAATGATGCATTATCTGGTTTTGAGTCCTTCCTTTGACACACCTACCATCAGATGCTACATTAGTCTCTATATTTCCCCACCATTTTTGCCAACCATTTTCCTTTGTTTGATCACCTGAAGCCTGTTCTCAGTGGAAACTCTAAATGAATGAAAGGAAAAAAAGAACAGGAAAAGTTAAGAACGAAACACTCGTCTTTGAGTGTTCTTTTGTCAGAGGCACATTTACAGCAAGGACAAGTCCAGGTGCAAATGCGTCAGAACTTCTCACTCATTCAACCACCAGTTTTTCTTCTGCTGGTTTGAACCATTTTGGGCTATGTGGATATTTGGATTAACAGAGATGGGCAATATGGCAGATGGGCAGATGTGGGGAGCCACTAGATGGGGCTCCAGGAGGAAGAAGACAGCTGTGGGATCATAAGCAATCCATCAGGATCAAGCCAAGTTGTGTGTTTAGTATCCTGGCCTGTGTGGGATCTTTATTGGGAAAGATCAACCATAATAGCAGCATACAGCACCTGTGTTCTCACCACGGGAAGGGAGGGAAGCCTGCCTTCCAAGCCAAAATGCACAGTATTTTACCAGGCAAAAAAAACCCAACATTGTATACCTTCAATTGTAAACTTTGGGTGAATGTGCTTATACATTCTGAGCATGAAGCAGATGGTAACAAACCACATGCTTGTGGATTATCCCACTTTTTCCACATTTGCATTCTCAAAACCACTTTTGGTGCCCGTGGTTTAACCTCTGTTTCCATAACTTCTGTTTATGAGTTGAATGGTCACATGTCATCATGTTGAGTGGGAAAGTGTGTTCAGGGGATAAGGAGGTAGAAGTGGTTCCATATGGTGAAAGAAGAGACTATGCCAAAGTATTAAAAAAATATAGAAAGAGGGAAAAGCAAGAGCAAAATCTTCTTAGGAGATCAGGAGTCTAAAATGCTTGTGGCCTCCTAGGAAGAAAACAGTTGTCTGCGCCTGAAAGGGAAATTTATGATTTGAAATGCTGATAATATAAATTTCAGTGTTTGGAGAAGGGTGAATGTTAAACAGGTTTACCTTTCTCTGCTCTAGGCATGATTCAGGCTGAAGGCTGAAAGATTCCAGTCAGAGGCCACTGAGACACTGTGAAACTACCAGCTTCATTCTTCCAATTTTAATCTATTGATTAGAATGGAAAAAAAACCCCAAAAATCTCCCCCCAAACAAACAAACATAAAACAAAACAAACCCCTAAACCAAAACAAAATTAAAAACCAGCAAAATCCCCCAACCAAACAAAAAAACAAAAACCCAAAATACCAAAACCCAACAACAAAAAAAAAACAAAAACAAAAAAAACAAAAAAAAAACACAACAAAAAACCCCACCAAAAACACATTAAAAATTAGCTCTGATCACAATAGTATTATGAAGTTGCTGGCATGGTATTAAATACATGCTTGTGGCTTCCTGAGAAAATTCTGCTAGCAAAGGAGTCCTTATGCTTCAGGGAAAGGCGAACAAAACACAACAGATGCCCTCTATTGAGAGTGTAGCAAGGATCAAATTTATTAAAGTAGTGGACAGTAAATGAAATACAACTATGAAAAAAATCCAAACGAGTGGCCTTTTGAAAAAAATATATCTGATGTTTTAATAAAAAGCAGAAAACAATGTAAAAATACCTTATTCTTGGGCAGGAATTTAATATTCTCTGTCCTGGCAACACAAACTTCAGAACCCCTTTTGCCTCCATAATAGTTTACCAGTTCTGGTAGTTTTATTTAGAAAAACCAACCAAAGAAACATGACTGGAAATTCAAACCCAAATCATACTTCTACGATACAAGCATTCATTGGTATTGTGTGCTGAAAAAATTTGGTAAAGGGAAGGATATTTCAATTACCAAAAGTGGCTAATGTAACCAAATTCTTATTAAGTGCCATAAAGCTATCTGAAAAGTCAAGATGGTTAGAAGTAGGGACCCTTCTAAAAATCAAGTGTCTCTAAAAGATTTCCAGCTGGGCATTCAAAAAGCAAAGCATTTCTGAATATTCAGGTCAAAGGAAAGGACTTTGGTTTTGAGAACCAACTTTGCAATCATAAACCAGTCTCAAAACAGGGTTCAAAGACCAGATCAGCTGGCATTTATACAGTTAATTATTGGTGGTCCTAAGGGTTGCAGTCTTGAGTGGGGAGTGGTTTCAGAAGTGAGACTAAGAAAACCTGCTTGTGGTTCCAAAGCACTTAACTCTGCCTTCCAAGGGGAAGCAGACTTTGCAATAGTCTTTGCCAGTACAGCAGATGATGCATAGACATCGAGTTGAAATTTCAATTTCTCTTTGTCATCAGCTTCAGTGTGGCCAGGATTAAAACCTAGCTATTTTAGGGACACATCCAATACTCATTTTATCGACTAAAGGCTTCCATTGACAAAAATTGGGAGATGGATCTCAGACTCAGAAGTTGGTTAACTCACAATGGCAGCTCAGGAAAAAGTGTGCCACCTCATTAATCCAGAAGTGGAAGTAGAATGGATTAGACTGGAAATGGGGGAGAAAGCAGAATGACACACACAGGTCTGGACTACTCCAGTTATCCCCAGGGTGGCAAACCCAAACCTGCTTTATCCTCACAAAAGAGAATTGGATTTCTCGCAGCAGGCCTGAAACTTTCCCTGAGGCAAGTTTAAACCTGCAAATTGTACAGAAACTCTTTCCATCCAACAAGACATCCTATTACAGACCTGTTCTATATTCTGTAAAGCTGGCGGTGGGTGGCTTTCAGTTGACTTCCTCCCCACACACTTTGCTGCCAAGTCAGAAAGACGAAAAATCATATATACTTGCATTCACCAAATGATCTCCAAAGCAACTTAATACTGGTTCAAGTCTTCCTTGTCTTATAAATCAGATTCTTTCTGTAGATTGTTTACCTACCACTTCTAGTGTGTCTCCAATAAATTAAATCCTGCTGAAGTGGTAAAATATATGAAAGATATACTGAATGGTCTGCAGGCTGTACAGTGGGGCCATTATTTTAAGAGGAAGCAGGAACGGCAATCATAAAATTTTGAAAAATTATGCAATAACTTTGTAGTTATTGCCCATCTGTATTCATTACAATGATCTACTTCACAGGCATATAAATAGAACTGGCAACTAAAGGATGTGCTGTTTGCCTCCAGACATGGCACTAGACTTCAGCAAATGAAATTCAACCAAAGATTTTAGAAAAAGTGCTGGAACTGTTCATCCACAGATGGAGTCTAATCACTCATCTCCCCCCACTTCCACTCCCCTGTTCCCCCTCCCCATTTTACATTCCCCCATGCTTGTTCTTACCCCCAGTCAGGACACCTTTGTAAGAAAGATGACAAAATTTAATTGCTTCATTTGCAGGGCAACCCTGATACACTCCATGACTTCACTCTCACAAGGCAACAAGTCCCATAAATCACACCTACTGAGTGCACCCATTAGAGCTCCAGTATGACAACTTTATGCCTAATACTCTCCAAGCAAGGACCACACAAAAATAAGACTGTAAAATTACTGTTGACTCACAGCAGCTTTTATAACACACACTCAGCTCAAAAAGACTTAACTTATATGGGGTTTAATCATATTTGGGCATAGGAGACCTCTCACTGATTCAAGACAACATATGTTTAAAAAAGAAGCAAAGGCAGAATATATTTGGCTTAGCTCTTTCCCTTGCAGTTCCCACAGAGAAATACATCAGATTAACAGAAAAATGACTGTTTTATTTTGTAATGAAAGAGGATTCTGAGAAGTATTTCTTCCTAAAATTGGGGGGGAAATGGTATTTTATGCCACCATGGGTTGGGAAAGGTGTAGGAAAGGTGCTGGTTTCTGGGCCAGGTGCTTCACCAGTGGATATCTGCACAAAGCTGTGGAGACAGATGGAGCTACACACCCTTCTCAGGAGTCCCAGTGCTACCAGGTGATGTGGCTTAATCCCAGCTGGCAGTTCAGCCCCATGGACCCACCAGGGTGGGGAACACACTCAGAAGGGAAAAAGTGAGAGAGCTCCTGTGCTGAGATAAAGACAGTTTAATACGTAAAGCAAAAGCTGTGAACACAAGCAAAGCAAACCAAGGAATTAATTTCCCACTTGCCATGGGAAGGCAGATGTTCAGCCATCCCAGGAAATCAGGGTTCCTGCACTCACAATGTTTACTTGGGAAGACAAACTCCATCAAGACTGGTGTATCCCTGTACCTGCTTCTTCTCTCAGCTCTATATGCTGAGCAAAATGCCATGTGGTCTGGAATATCCTTCTGGGCCACTGGGATCAACTGTTCCAGCTATGTTTTCTCCTAGCTCCTTGTGCAGCCTCAGTCTCCTTGCTGGTGGCATGAAATGAGATGCACTGAAAGCCTTGACACTGTACAAGCCCTGCTCACCAATAATGGAAACATCCGAGTTACCAACCCTGTTTCAAGCACAAGTCCAAAGCATAGCCCCACACCAGCTTCTATGAAGAAAATTGAATCTGTCCCAGCTAAAACTAGCACAAAGGGTACATCCTGCCCCAAAAATATTTGCCCCATCAGGCCAGTGGACAACCTCCACTGTAATGGCCCCACTCAACCCAACTGCATGGACACAATTGCATTGTGAAGCTGCAGCAGTGTGCTTACACCAGAGAGGAGTGAGCCCTGGCTGGGGGAACTGACTGATGCTATCCACACAGTTAGAGAAAGAACTGGCCTGAAGCCCTGGACATTCAAAAATATCCTGTCCGAGCTACCCCGTGAAACTGGGAGCCTCTGGAGCAGAGGCTGTCACTGCAGGCTCCTGTGTGAACAAAGGGTGCCTGTGAGTGTATCCAAGGATTTCCATGTGCTTCAGAGCAGGGCTCCCATTGCTTCCCTCCAACAATGTGACATGCATCACTGTATTTCACTGAGAATCTCTTATTTCTTTGCACAATAGCTTTTTTTCCCCACCCTCCCTACGGCTACAAAGGAGACGGAGGGGGTGATTCTTACATGCTGTCCAACTGACTTCCTTGCATTTGGAAGACAAAACCAAGAAGTTTATATAATCAGGCTAACATGCAAACCAACTGAAATTACAATGGTATGTTAGAGTATATTCCTTAAATATTCAAACCACAGCGAAAAAAATATCTTCCACTGAACTACAAGGGACTGACTGAAACCCGCAAAAGCTGGGAAACATGGTAAGGTCTGACTGAAAGCTTGTCCTTACTTCACCCCTGAGGAAAAGAATAGAGTCTAGAGATAATACTGGCTGCTTTTTGGTGGGCCCTAAACATATAGCAAATTCCCACAAAATAAACAGGAGGCTTGCCTCCACCATATCCTCCCTCCCATTCCCACACAACCAGACCTCCTAAGTCAGGCTTGCAGGGCAGCTGCTTTCTCTCTGTCCAGGACTTTGTTGTCAGAGGCATCAGTCTTGGCTCTGCTTCCCTGTTTTGTAAGTTTCCAGTTAGCACCTGCTATGCTTTTCTCATTCCCTGCCCTTGCCAAAAAGGGTTTTGATAGCACCAACTCCAAAGAAAACAATACCAAAAAAAGTGCAAGAAGAACATCTCTGGATCCCTATGGATTCTTCCTCAGTTCCCAAATTCCCCATTCCCACCATCTTTATCCCATCCACAGCATCATTCCTTCTTCCCTTCTCCATGGTGGCACACTGTATATCTTAGCAATAGGCTGTGGCAGTGGTCCCAGCTACCTTAGGGCAGTGCATGTGCTACCTGCTCAGCTGGTTGCTGCCTTTTTTTGGTGCACAAGGAGCTAAACTAAAATTGCCATTTCCTCAGTAAAATAACCATTCTGAATCATTTTTCTCCATCCCACTGCCCCTTCTCATGAAAATTCACACTCACCTTCACTTTCATGCCACTGCCAAGCTGAGCTGAAATGAGTAGTGAGTTCAGAAGTCATCATGAGGGGTAGATGAACACACTCTATGCTCAGAGAAACATTATTTCACTTGGAAATCAACCTAAAAATAACCCCATCAGAGAAACCTTTAAGACCAGTATTACATGAACCAAAACTAGATTTTGTTAGAGTTATGCACATATGTCTCTGCAGACACAGTGGCTTTTGTTTTCATCTCAGATTTGAACAGCTAAAGCTACTCACCCATGTAAGCCTCACCAAAGTGTCCCTGAGTCTTCTGAGGTAGCTGCCAGGGTGACCAGTGAAGGAGGGATTATATTCCTTTGGGTTTTCCATCTAAAAATACATTAATGTGTACACACGTGTGAATCATGTACATGCACACTTAGGGCCCTCCTTATTTCTTCATAATTGCAGGTTCCAAGCTCTTCAACATCTTTTATAGTTTTTTTTACAAACCATATTTTCTACTCTCTAAGATATCAAAGTACTTTTATTTGTTGTCAGTTGAAGAGCTGAAAACCTTTGATGGTAAGGATCCTAATAAAGTAACCAGTTTCTTTTGCTTTCAGGAACATTTAATTACTTATGTTCATCTGAGAAATTAGCCCTTTGAGCCTCAACCAAGGACTAAGGAGAAACTCATAGAAAAGAAAGGAGTTGGATGTAGTTGCAGATCCCAGATGAATATTCTAGTTCCATCCTCTTCCATCCATCCTTTAATGAATTACAAAGCAATCAGACAAGAGTGAAAAGAAAAACCCCAACCAAAATATATAGTAAAGTGAGATAAAATAAGGAAAGGTTCCAGTTTTACTTGTACAGTTTTTCAGTTTGTTACATTTAGTCTAGACACAGCTGTATTCTGAGGACCCTTCAAATCACCCTAGTAAATGTGAGAGGTCTTGAATAAGATGAAGAGGTCTTGGAGAAGATAAAATCTCTTTCTGCCTTCTCAAATCCTCCCACTATTTAAAAGTTACTTTGGTCTAATGAAAATCAGATTATAAGCCCTCATAAAGGCCACAAATTAACATCATTAGAATATGATTTTTTCTATGATGCTATCTTCTGAAGGAGAGGCAACACGCTGTACAGATGGAAGTAGCTTCAAACTCTGCTTGAAGCTGAGGGAACAAAAGTCTCTGTGAAAACAAAAAGTCATAAATTAAATTTAAAAAGCAATATTTCAATTTCTTTATGGGTTGACATGAGCCTGCAGGCCCACGGTTTGAGACATTAAAACCATGGGTGCACCCCATGAAAGACAACCCAAAAGTTCTGACACTGAAGCATAATGGTTAGGGCTGCTCAAATATTTCATCTGTTTTTCTCTGTTTTTAAATGAGTACATCAAAAATACATGAGGTTTTTTGTGGTTTCTTTTTTTTTTCCCCTCAGAGAAAGAGAGGGTATTGTTCAGCTGTTAGACAAGAGAGCTGGGAAACCTAAGGACACATGGAATAAATAATACAGAAATTGGTATAAAGCCCCTTATATCACATATGGTCTTATCTGTAATCAGCTCTGCCTCAAAAAAGAGGTAGTTTCCAGATTTGCAGAACTAGTGAAAAAGAAGGATTTCTTCATTTTAGAGAAGAGGTAACTAGCAAGGGAGTAGGGACTATACAATATCACAACAGATTCAAAAAGTGAGAACAGTCACATTCAGGAAAAGTAAAGGGCGAGTCACTTAAATATGGTGAAAATAAACACATTTTAGCAGAACATGTGACTATGTGCTTGAAACAAAGAATTTAACAAAATGCAAACAAGTTTTACATTTATATATATATATATATATGAATAACAACTTTCTCACTGTTATTTATGGATAAAAGAGTTGACAGTGTAATTATTTGGATTAGAGGGGTGGATAAACTTGATTAGTTTTTCACATGTTTGGAAGATTTAAAAGTCACAAGAGGCACTCCTGCACAAGTGTCACTTATTGTCACTCCAATCCCTTCACACTAAACCCAAACACTTGAGCTGCAAAATCTCTGGTCCCAAGAGAACATTCTGGACATGGTGAGGGGAGAGCAGGAGAGACTGAATTGCCACTGGTGCCTGAGGCAGCTCCTTGCAAAGACAGGGAGGGGAGGATTGAAACCCTTATAAAGGTGTGGCTGAAGTGCCAAACCACAAACCTGGAGTAATAGGGTTCAATCTTTTTTGAGTGTTTGCCCTTAAATTCATTAGTGTAAAAGGGACTGGGGAAAGATGTACCAGAAATACACGATTTACCAAAACCTCAGTGATTACTGGGACCTAAGGAGAGTTCTCAAGAAAAGCACATCATGCAGGGATTTGACGCTGGCTGTTTCTTTGTGTACCATACCCAGATCTTCTGGAAGAAGAGAAAAACACTTCACATGAAGCTTGCCCAAGATTCTTCTTTTTCCCTGCATCCTTCCCCACTTCTTCCCCATGTTCTGTAGCTTCAGCTGACATTTTAAGCTCTGCCATTAAGTAAATGGGGAAAAGAGGGAAGAAACCACCACTAATCCAGGGCATGCATGTGGAGAGGAGGAAGCAGTCCAGTGTGCTTGCCGTGGTGAAGATAAATGTATAAATAAATGTGCCATGCCACTGTTGTTGAAGCCAAAGTTTATTAAACCAGATTCCTGAATCCCAAGCCTGGCTGAAAAACAATTTTCTCCTAAGAGTTCTTTTAATGCTGTATTTGTGTATCAATATTACTACTGCTTTTTATGTTCGAGCCTTTTGAAGTAACTTTTTCAAGCTATATTTGTTTTTTGGATGAAGAATATTGAATACCTGCTCATGTATGCAGCAACATGTAACAAAAACAAAAAGCCAACAACAGAACAGGAAGCAGCATTCTTGCCTAATTCCTCTAAAAGAGTACCTACTTTGTGAGTGTCTGACACTGCACTTTCAGAGACCAAAGCCCTTTCCATTCATCAAGGAGTACATCAAAAAAGCAAAGGAGATATATTATTTGTCACAGTATAGCCTCTTGAAGTTAATTTTGTACTACTTAAAACCCTATTTGTTGAAAATACTTGTTATTTAATGTTTAAACCAGTTTTTAATCAATTATAGAACCGTGGAATAGTCTGGGACCTTGAAAGTCATGTTGTTCCAACCCCTCTGCCATAGGCAGTGACAATTTCCACTAGGACCTTGATGTACATTTACATTTTAGAAATTTCTTTTTTTAAATTGCCTATATCACACTTTTGTTGTGTTTTGAATGCTCAGTTTATCAGCAACTTGTATTTTTATGAATAATAATGAACAGCACTTGCTTAAAAGAAATTTTGGAAAACAGAGCTTGTATGTGAGACAACTTCAGTGACTGGTCTTACCAATTAGAAAGTGAAATTCACAAATTCTTTTATACCACCAGAGTTGTATTAAAACTTTAGTTTTTATAGGAGGCAGCAGTGGATTTATGTAGCACCTTTGATCTCAAACTTCTTCTCTGAAGAAGCTAGAAGTTCTTTATAAGAAAAGAACTTTCTGACAAAATCCTCACAAAATTAATTTCTCTGCACATACATGTGTATGTATACACACTATGGGGTTTTCAAGCTGCATAGTACTTGTAGTAATTAGATTGTATTAGATTTATTAATTAGATTTTATTAAGCCTGTCAAGAACTTTCTAGGAGCCTAGTTACTATTGTTTGGTATGGAATATTGAAATCATATGAGTGTGGACAGCTATGGCCTTGGGATTGTAAGGATAAAGGGATTACAAAAATACTTACTGTAAAGTACTGCGTAATTAATATAACATCTGATCCATTATTTTCCATCATAGAAAATCACATCTGAAGTGGAAGAAAATACTTGTGGGTATTTGTTGAAGGACTTGTACATAAGTTTTAGGGACAGGAAAGAGAAAGTAATGAAACTGTGAGATTTGTAGGATAACTCAATGGACTGAGCAGAACACATCCCTTCTGAGGAGCACAGCATGCTTTAACTGCACTTCCCAGGCCAGTTGTCTCCTAGCACATCTTCCCAGCTGACAATGAGATGAATTAGGTGAAAGCCAAAATTTGCTAGATGGTAAGAGTGAAAAACTGTTGGTTTCATCCATGGAGAAGTGGTTTTCACGTTTGAACCATTGTATTGGACTTTCAGGGAAAGGTTTTGGCAGTGAGGGGAGTATAAGGGTGGCTTCTCTGGGAAGCTGTTGGAAGCTTCCCCCCTGTCTGACAGAGGAAATTCCAGGATAGACCCACTGCTGGCCAAGGCTGAACCCAGCAGGGATGGTAGTTATGCCTCTGCCTCTGGGATAACATATTTCAGAAGGACGGGTGATAAACCAGCACATTTTGCAGCTGGAGAGAGGAATGAGAACATTTGAAAGGAACAGCCCTGCACACACCCAGGTCAGAGCAGAAGGAGGGGCAGGAGGTGCTCCAGGTACTGCAGCCCATGGAGGGCACAGGAATGCAGAGATCCACCTGCAGCCCAGGGAGGAGCCCACGCTGGAGCAGGGGGATGCCCAAAGGAGGCTGTGACCCTGTGGGGAGCCCACACTGGAGCAAACTCCTGTGGAGAAAGGAGCCCACACTGGAGCAGGTTTATTGCAAGATTGTGACCCAGTGAGGGACCCAATCTGGAGCAGTCTGCTCCTGAAGGATTGACCCTATGGAAGGGACCCACTCTGGAACAGTTTGTGTAGAACTACAGGCACTGGGAAGGACTCAGGTTAGAGAAGTTCCTGGATGACCTGTGGAGAAAGCAGGGACCCTGCACTAGAGCAGGGGAAGAGTGTGAGGAATCTTTCCCCTGAGGAGAGAGGAGTGGCAGATACAAAATGTGATGGACTGACCACAACACTCTTTCCCTCTCCTCCTGCACCACTGTACAGGAGAAAGTAGAGGAAATTGGGAGTGGAGTTGAGCCTGGGAAGAAGGGAGGGGTGAAAGGAAGATGGTTTTAAGATTTGGGTTTATTGCTTATTGTGCTACTCTGATTCAATTGGTAGTAAATTAAACTATTTTCTTTCTCCAGGTCCAGTCTGTTTTGCCCATGATGTTAATTTGTGAGTGATCTTTTCCTGCCCATGAGCCCTTCATTGTTTTCTTTCCACTGTCCATCTGTAGAGAGAGAAATGATGGACCCACTTTGGTGAATACCTGGCATGCAGACAGAGTCCACCCACCGCAATCATTTTCTCTGTTTGTAGAATTCCTAACGAGAAGCTCAGAGCCATCTCACACTGTGAGAAGGGATATTGGTACCCCATTGTATTCAGATTTACAGCAAGGCTTGCCCATTTTTCCCTTGATGTGCATTATGACCTTGTGACACTCAGTTGAGAGCCTGGCCCTGCCTGGCCCTGCCTAACCAGTTTGGTGGCGTGCAAGAGCTGTGTTCATCTCCTTGGAGTGCTCTTGAGCAGCCCAGAAATGAACTGTGGATTGGGCCCCTTAGGAAATCTGCCTTCCCAAACTGCTTGGAAATGTCCTTTATTTCTGACACACTCCACCCATCCTGCCTGCCCTGGCTTTGTTGGCTCTTCCATCTGAAACAAAAAAAATGTCCTCTCGCTTTGCTCTGGCAGTCACTAGAGAGTTAGAGTCAGAAGACCAGGTCTGAGCTGCATCTGAGAAGCCCATACTAAAAAAAGCTCCAAACTCTATCTGCTTCTGGCAAGTTTTGCCTCGTTGAGAAGTGCAGGGAGGTACAAGCACCCCTTGGAGCAGTGTATCCTCTCATTCTTCCTGCAAGAGGTTGCCAGACAGTGAGAGAAGTAACTAGGATTTGACCATGGTATTGTGAGAACCATCCTTTGAAGCCTGAGAGGGTATGCTTGAAGAGAGGAAAATGTTCTGGCAGACAGGCTTTAGGTAGGGGTAGCTTTGTAAAGCCTCACAAATAGCCCTGTAGCCAGACTGGTGTAGATTTAAATAGAGATGGAAAAAAGCCATTTGTAGCAAACATCTATCAAAGTTTGAAAAGATACAAATACTTACAGGACTGGTAGTTTTTTTTAGTTCTCGGTCATATCAGTGGTAGTAGGGCTGCAGAGTCTGTCCCTATGTGGCTAAGAGCCTTTTTATTTCCCAGTAATTTTGTGGGGGATTGAAGAGGTTGGTCTTTCTCTCCCTATGTAAAACCACAATCCATCCATCATGTCAAAAGCATCATAATAATAAATATACCACCGTGGCTGGTGTTTTCCACTGAATTTGGCAAGTGTACTTAGAAAGAAACAAAATTAAAATTTCAGGAATTTTGAATTGGGCTTGAAGGTTGTGAAAGAAGAGTGATGACTGCTATCAATGCAAAGAGTTATGAGCTGCCTGGTTCTTCTGTTTTATGGAACACCTTAACCATAGAACAGGATCTACTTCACTGCCACTGTGGCCTGGTCCTGGCCCTGGCCTTAATTTTTCTGAGGATGTTATTCATAAATGGTCTCTTAATCAAGCTCAGACCCAGAATTTTACTGTAGAGGCCAAACTAATTGCCAGGATACACGAGAAGCCAAACCCTAGAAGGTAAAGCTAAAATTTGTGTGTCCTGGCTCAGAGAACCACTATGTTTCAAACCTGAAATAAAAAAGTGGGTTTTTACATTTCTTAAATAGTTGATTTTTCCCCTTCAACAATTAGAACTTTGTTCTTCTCAAAGAATTCAGACTGATTAACTACATATCCTTAATTTTTAAATTTGACCACAACAAAAAATCTTTCTTTTAAATTTTTTTTTTCCAGGGAAAGAAGTAAGGATTTATTCCAAAATTTTCCCTGGCTAGTGTGCATGGTTACCACACTGAAAGAGACAGTAGTTTTCTTGGTGGAATGGCATTGCCCTGGGTGCCAAGACCCACATGGAAGTTTTGCCAAGGACTGTGAAGATTTTTATGTCTCTCCTGCCATCATAAACACAAATGTTATATCTTTCAACTAGGCAGCTGGCATGTACCCCATTGATTATGCCCTTTAATTGAGAAAGGGAGAGATGAATGATTTTCTGTATTCTTTTCACGTGTAAAAGCTTCTAGAGGATTAGCAATCTCTTGGTTCTTGATCAAAATACAGGCTCCAACACAAAATTCTGTAGGATTTCATTATATCTTAATATTCTGTTCATAGTATCATGAAACTCTTATGCTGGAATGGTCTCATCCATCCTTAAGGAACTGAAATTGTATTCAGTAGGTGGCATAATATCCATGGTGGTTTTTTTTAGAAATCTGCCAGCTCTCACTTCTGTGTCAGTGGGAAATATTTTTCTTTGTCATCCTCAGTCACAGGTGTAAGAAGAAGTGAGATGAGGAGAGATGAGGTGCATTGCCTGGACAGAGAAGCTGATGAACCGAAAGCCTTTTCCTCTCTGTATCATCCCTTGGCTTCATAAGACAAGGCCACAGCTCCCAGCAGAACATGCATCAGATCTGTGAGCACACCTCCCCATCTTGAAAAGTTTTGTTGCCTGAGCCCATGGGATGTGGCACATCCATAATATCCCCTGGCTCAGGTGTTTGTGAAAGAGCAGCTCTGGAGGAAAAGCTCTCTGACCATGTGAGGCTTCCTTTTCTTGGAGACCACTTTTATGCTCAGCCCCTTGACCCTCACCTGAGTTATGCTGCTGGTACATCCATGCCCAATTCAACATCTTCCAAATTTTGGCCCCAATTGCACAGATTCAGCTTTTTAGCTTGGTCTTACATCCGTCTTTTCAATTTGGGCTTCTTGACCAGTATGAGCCTTGAGAGTGGTTGGGATTTTAATAAATGAATGCCACTGATGCAATAGGAATCCTAATGTGTCATCAGGAAAGATACACAACCCAACAAACTACTAGACAGATACATTAGATAGATGTTGTCATCCTAAAGGAAAGATTCCTACCCACACCATTCTTCCATAAAGTAAACTTGAAATATTTCACTTGTCCTCTGGAGCTCTGAAGAAGATTCTTCTGTTCTGTGCAGATTGTTCAGGGCTCTAAAGGCTGGGTCATATGAGGGAAAGCTGAAAGATTACAGTCAATGAAGAAAAAAGCTGTAAAGAACCCCCTTGCAAAACCCAGCAGAGAGCAACAAAAAAGCATTAATTTTATTTCCTTTAATATCAAGGTCAAAAGGAATTTTGTCATAGGCTTGACTAAGAAATGTTGAATGTAGAAACATGTTCTCATCAGCAGTTCTTAATTTATTCTTGCCTGTATTCCAGAACAGTAATTTAAAATTTTGACACTAGCTGCAGGATTTTATATGATTTGAGTATCAGGAGCCATTTGCAGAAGGCATGGATTAGACTTCCTGCATGTCAGGAGCAGGTTTTGTTGGAGTCAGATCCAAACCACTCATGCTGGAGGTTAGGTTCTTCTACAAAAAAATCCACTCAAGGCACCACTGCTTTTCACTGCCCTCTCTATCTTAAAAAATGGTGTCCAAAATTAAAATGTAAGTTTTGCAGTGATCTTAGATAGATGAGTCTTAACATTGCAGATACTCTTCCCACAAAGGGTCTGCAGATAACCAAAGATTAGTTTTAGTGCCTTAAACCATGGTCACATCTTGGCAGCACAGACAGGCTTTTTTCCTTCTTCCCTTATGTTGCCACCTCAAACCCGCTCTCCCGCTACTGCAGGGTCATAATGAAACCCAGGAATTAAGGAAAAGCTGTGGATTGAAAATGACCCATCGGGGAAAATAAGAGTTGACTGAAAAAGATAAATCAAAGAAACCCACAAGAAATTGTTGTCAGAATGATAGACAGGGCAGACAGGGAACAGAAATGAGCAGCTGGTTTTGGAAGGAAGGGCATGGAATGGCTTCAGCTGATTTTCTCAATGAGAAAAATATCTGGGGAACTGCAGTGTGACACAGTGTAAGCATCACTGACTTCAAAGCTTGCAGCTTTGGGCACCATTTTCAAAATAAAGCCACAGGTCTTTGTTTCCTTAAGGAGGTCAGAAGTATTACTCATTTGCCACAGAAGTAAAAGTATAGATTTGAGCTCAGTATGCAAAGTAAAATAAACCATTTAAACTGTCATTTTCCATCTTTCCATTTTTCATAATAGAATGCAACAGAATCACAGAATGTCCTGAACTGGAGAGGACCCACAGGGATCATCAAAAGATACCTCAGGACAGATTACAAAATTCTCATCTCTGCTTTAATCCAAAACATTTGTGAATATCCTCAGTAGACTGGTACTGTTGTGGAATATTGTGTGTAATATAGAAAATTTCCATGTACACTTATAACATTAGGCACTACAGGCTGCATATTTGAATGGAAAACTGAAGAGTCACACTGCTTTTGGCTATGCAGTGAAACATTACTGTGGACAGCTCAGAATTCAAACTATAGTAAAAAAAAATGTATTTTCCATGAGAATTCTTCTAGGGAAGCTCAACCATTCAGTAAAAGTGTACAATAAGGGACATGAAATGCACTTTTGAAGTTAGATGAATATCTATATGACAGATGAAGTTTTATTTATTTTATTTGTTTTATTTATTTTATTTGTTTTATTTGTTTTATTTGTTTTATTTGTTTTGTTTGTTTTATTTGTTTTATTCATTCAAGTCTATATACACGATATTATAATAATAGATAAACAAGTGAAACAGTGTGTTGCTGTTCCAGATAAGCACTCAGAACTGCCAGTTCTTATTCATTTATCTGTATCATTTGGGCATGGAAAAGCTGGGTGGGGAATTGCATGAAATCAGGGAAGAAAAGAGGAAAACTCATGAGAAAAGGGCTTCAAGGATCACTGCTTAGTGTGTTTTAGCAGTTTCTCAACCCAGAAGCACAACAGCAAATGAAAACCAGCAATGACAAGCTCCAGATACTGTTAAGCAAATTAAGAAAACAGGGCAGTTTCTGGGACCCTGGGCACAGATAGAGGTGCTTGTGGCGTGCCATCCTCCACTCATGGCTGGTATAATTGTACAGGGATGGTGTTTACTGCTGCTGGCACGCAAATCTTATTTATGCCAAGCATGGTACAAGAGGGTATGGAGTGCACTGGCTGCAGCAGAGGAATCCCCCAGGGAAAGCTCCAAGAACAATTCAGCTGGAGAAGAACAGCAGGACTGTGTCCTTACTGTGTCTATTGAAACAACAGAAGTGAGGGGGTTTGCCTCAACCTGCAGCACGTAGAGTTGGTTCAGAAAAGGGTGGGAACTTCAGCTGCTTACAAACACTTTCCTGACCTGTATCACTCATCTCTAACAAACAGATCAATAATTTTCAAAAGCTGAGCCTGCTTGTTCATTGTCTACTCTAACCTTTTGCATCATACCAGCACTGATTTTACTATCTTCAGTTGCTCTCCTTCTGACACATTCTCTTGTTATGTTGGAAAGGGAACTTTGAAAACAAACATTCTCATGTGTTATTTGTTTTACATTTGTCCTGCATTGAGTAGAAATTATTACAAGAACTATAGGACAAAGAAACCCAGAGTCTGAGGGTATCTTGTGTCAACCTGGTAACCTTCCAGTTTGGTCTTCAGGATCTGCTGCTGATCTCTTGGTAAGAATCCTTCACAGATGGAGATGCCATCAAAGGAATTTGTCCTCACATTGGGTCTTATTCTAGAGTGACACAGGTTGGCACAGACCCAGTAATTCTGATATAGCTGAGCAGTCAGGAGCAGTGGAGGAGCCCAGTGGGTTTTCAAGGAGTATATTAAAAAATACACCCTCCTGATAACAAGGTGAGATCATATGTTGGCATAGTCTCAGAAAATAAAGGACCTAAAAGACCAAGCTGATGTGTTACACCATGATAAAATGAGTGATAGAACTCTCTGTGCAGTGCACAGAGAAGAAACACACACCCCCCATACCAAAAAATTGACAGATCTCCACCAGCCAGCTGACTGCTCTTCTGCCTCAGCCACCAAACATCAGCAGCAGTCAGAGCTCTTGGTCGCAGGGTTCAGCAACACTGGGGCTGCTCTGCGAGGCAGAACAAGCCCAGAGCCAGGGAGCTGCTGGAGCCAGTCCAGAGAAGGGAGGTGAAGATGATCAGAGGGATGGAGCAGCTCTGCTGGGAGAAAAGGCTGGGACAACTGGGGTCAATCAGCCTGGAGAAGAAAATGACTCAGTATGACCTAATTTTGTCCTTCTATTACGTGAAGGGAGCCTGCAAGAAAGATGGAGAGAGACTCTTGACAGGGGCCTGGAGTGACAGGACAAGGAGGAATGGCTTCAGACTGACAGAGAGGAGGTTTAGATTGGATATTGGGAAGAAATTCTTCTCTGTGAAGGTGGTGAGGCCCTGGTACACGTTTCCCAGAGCAGCTGTGGCTGCCCCATCTCGGGCAGTGACCAAGGCCAGGTTGGATGGGACTGGGAGCAACCTGGGATAGTGGAAGATGTCCCTGCCCATGGCAGGGGGTGAAAATGGATGGTTTTTAAGATCCCTTCCAACCCAGACCATTCTGTGATTCCATGATTCTGTGATCCAGCCCCAGGCAAAATTAGCAAGACAAGGCCAGCAGCAGAAGTGGAGAAAAAGCTTCCTACAGCATTCATGTAGAGTCCTTCAGCCAAGTCCTGTGAGCAAGCAGGAACAGCCAGGCAGGGACACATGATGGGACTAGAATTTTAAGTGGAGCTACAGGGTCAATGGGCAGGAAGAAGATAGGCAGAAGCTTTTGGTGTTTTCAGGGCATGGCTACTTGGGTTACAACAGAAGGCAAATCTTTATGTGAAATTATGATAGAAATTTAGACCAAGCTGGCAAAAATACGCTGCTAACATTTTGTCTCTCTAAAAAGGGCAAGATGTTCTGCTCCTAAGTTTGATGACAGATTCATAGTTTTAAATAACTTTAAGAAAAATGGTTAATTTGAAAATTGTACACACAGCTAAAATCACATCATTTTCAGGGTATGCACCACACTGCCAAGTCATCAGCACATAAATGACACAGAACAGTGGACAAGGACTGTACACATTTAGTCTGACCTTCCAGTGTTTCGTACGTTCACAAGCACAGCCTAGTGAAATAGTCAGTTCATGAAACTTTACTACCATTTCTACTATTTAGATCTAAAAGGAAGTGCCTCTCATGCTTTTAAACAGGCATTACTATTTATTCAGAACAATGGGCTGCAGCTTCAATATAATTATCTTTAGATGCAAAAGAAGTTAATTTGTTACTAACTGCAGTGCTCTCTCATGGCACAGATATTGACTCTAAGAGTCACTTGGTTTTGCATGAGAAAGATTGTCCCTCATATCATCCTGGAAAGAGAAAGTTTTCACAATTTGTATTTCAAGCAAATGGGTACTGTCATTTCTGTTGTTGCTGCAGTACTTTCAAAGAAAGACATCAAAATCAAAGGAACAAGGAGAAGAAGAATCTTTTACCTAGTATTTCTGTACAATATTGATATTAAAATATTGAATACATCCCTCAGAAGAGCTAAATGAAATGATGCATACTGTCTGAAGTAAATCTCTGAAGTATTTCAGAGTATCTCTTCAGAATATTGATGTAGTGTGGGAGGGAAAAGGGCATTGCTGCTTTTTTATATTAAGGAATTAGTTAATAAATTAACTGATTAGAAATTTTTCTAATGAGCTGGTATAATTTCAAGCAAAGTCTGATATTCAGCGTGATTATTGTTTTGGAGGCAGAGTAAATCAGGTGTAGAAACTGTTCTGTAGAGGACATTAAGGTGACATCTCCTGCCCTGTAGGCATCCAGCACTGGTGTGTCTCTGGGAGCACTCACAGGTTCATTTGTGGCTGTTTTCAAATGAAACTCTGACAGAATTTTTGTGCTATTTCTAAGCCACTGTCAAGCTGTGGCTTTAACCATTCTGTTTATCTTCAGGTGATATGGGTGCATTTCCTTCAAACACACAACATCTGGAAGTTTCCCCCCTTTGGAATAGCTCTGCCCAAACAAATTCCATCGTCATTCAGGACAAAACACAGCATAACAACAATTTATCAGAAAAGAATAAAGCCTATAACAGTATTGGTTTTTATAATTACAGAAAATCACAGCAAATAAACCATGCCAGAATTAGTGATGGATGGGTTACATCAGGTTAGCACTTCAGCCAGTTATGTGTTTGACTCCTTCTGCTTGTTCATTGACATAATAATGATCCCTTTGACAGGACCAGAATACATTTGAAATATTATGAACACATTGTGTCACTCTCTATCCATTATATCTGAGACTATGGTAGTCAAGGTGCCTGCCACTCACAAGATATGAGAGTGATATTGGTATTTGTTCTGAATTCTCCTTCCTGCTGGTGGGTTTCTTTACCCCCCCTTGATCACTGTGCTTTTGTGCTGCCACAAAATCTAATGAAAATAAACTGATTTTGTCTCTTAGGAATGCTCTGGATATGTCAAACATTTTGCCAGTGTAAGGGAAACCACTTCTACCCAACTTCACCTTTGCCCTGTCGAGCTATTTTCCCCATCTTACTTTGGAAATGTCATGCTTTGCTTCAAGTATTGAAATGGCCTTGCCAGACACAATGACCGAGATTTCTTTGCCCTCTTTTGTTGCCAGTTGCTGCAGCTGGTTGAATTTTGTACCTCTATTGAATGCCTGGTCTAGTGTCCAAAGACTGGCTGTTATCCCTCCCTTGAGCGGAACAGAGGTAATTACTAGTCCTTCAGAATAACAGGAAACTCACCGATTTTCTTACAATAAGAAATCATAATAATTTTACCATCTGCAAAAGTTTTTTTGAGCCACAGCCATCCAAAGCCAGGATTTCTGATGTAAGTCCACCAGTTATTCACAGTTTAAATTTAATTAAAAACTGTAAAAGCTTTTACTCCACTGGCTCTGGGCATGAGAAAATCTAAATTACCCATGCTTTCAAAACAAAGAAAGATCAAATGAATTTCAGGTTGTCATGGAAGCAGATTGTTGTTCCAATAGCAGGCCTCTGTAGCTGCAGATAATTAACCTTAATTACTCTGACGTACTGTTACCGAAAATATTTGGTTACCTATGATGCTTGGAGTGCATAAGTTTGACAGTTGTGCTCACTTTGGGCTGTAGATTGATAGTAAAATGTATTTAACTAGCAGACCTGAGATAGAAATTTGATTGTGCAGCATGATAGAATTTTGTCAGTCTTGCTCAGGCTAACCGTCCACCTTCCAACATGGCTGTGTCTCAACACACTGAGCTCTACATCTTGAGGAAAATTATTCAGGAAAAAAAGAGTGGCAGTTTAATTTATTATTCTTGAGGGGGTTTTTGCCAACAAATATACACTATGCATCACCTAATTCTTCTTTACTAGCCTGGCAGAATGAGGAGGAAAACAAGTTTTTAAGTTCCAAATACCAACATGAAAAGCTTGGAAATGAACTCCGTATTTTACTTCAAGATGAAAAAAATCAATTTTTCATTTGAAGAATAGTGGGACAGTGACACAGGACCAACAAAAGTCACACTGCTCCCAGCTAAGTCTAACAGCTTCCCACCAGTCTGAAGATCTAATTAATTTCTTTCTTCCTTTTCCTCCTTTTATGATACTCCATTTCAAAGGCTGGAACATCAGTCTAAACCTCAAACTTTTATAGCTTGCAGAAAGTTGAGATACAAATCTTATGTGAAATAAAGTGGTTTGGAAGAATAAGTTTAGAAGTACGATTTTAGTACTTAATTTCTTTCTTTTTCTTGTGATGAGTGGGATCCAGTAATAGAAAGAAAGAGTTTAGGGCTCAGATCACACTCCTGAGACTGACTTAAGACAAAAAATGGAGCACCTACTGGTGCACAAGGGGTATATTAGGTGCTTGGTCTCTGTTTATGTTTTCCTCTAAAGAGTTCCCAGCAGCAACTGAGGTTGTGCTACATTCTGTAATTTGAGCTGAGGATATCACACCCCAGGTCACACTTACATCTCCACCTGAGGCTTTTATTAAAACTTTTTTTTGTCTTTTCTTGCAAAATGAGCAGTTGTGGTGCCCTCCTTGTGGATGCCAAGATAATTCATTCCTTCTCATGGCCACAATACAACTGTAAACTCAGGCCCTCCAAACACCAAAACCAATATACAACCACAATCATCACAGGAAGAGGGTCAGCCTTGATTTAGAGTTCCTATCAATCTTTTCATGCCTTTCAGCACCTTCCTCAGATAGCTCTTATGAATTTGTAAAGAATATGGTAGGTCTCAGAAATGGATTAATTCTGGGCTTTAAAAACCTGCATGATTAATACACAATTTGGTTTATGACATTATGGTAAACCCTAGTTAAAGGTTTCAAATTCTGAAACCAAATCAGAATAAGAATATTAGAAAGATTCTAGTAAAAGCCTTGTTTAGAGCAGAAAGGTTTTCTGCCACTCATTAATGGCATCAAAACGAACACAGCTATTTAGATCAAAGTGCTGAGAATAAAACATATTTGCAACTGTGTCCTGGGGTAAATATTGCAAATGGTTTGCCTTTCCCTTGGCCTGCAGAGAAATTATCTTCAGTATTGGCTGTGATATTTTCTAACACAGACAAAATTTGGAAGGATAAATGCTAAATAATGGTGAAAAAATTACACCCTAACAAAAAACCTAAACAACAGCCCCACCAACCAACCAACCAACCAACCAACCAAAACAAAACAAAACAAACTCCCAAAAAACAAGCCAGTGACTGGATAAGGAATAATGGCCATAAATTCAAACACAGAAAGTTCCACCTCAGCATGAGGAAGAACTTCTCACCATTGAGAGTGGCAGAGCACTGAACAGCTGCCCAGGGAGGTTGTGGAGTTCCCCCTCTGGAGATATTCCAAACCTACCTGGATGTGTTCCTGTTTCACCTGCTCTGGGTGGCCTGGGCAGGGAGGTTTAACTGGATGAGCTCCAGAGGTCCCTTCCAACCTCAGGATTTTGTGATTCTGCAAAATGAGTGCAAGAAATGACAATACTACTTTTTTGTTTTGACTTTTGATAATTCCCATGGGAATGTAATGCACAGTATTGTATCCAATCACTCCTGTGGATGCATCAAGTATTTTATCCATTGCTTACATATTTCTTCCAGAGAAACAAATGGATTTGGAGTAGGAAGAACTGGCTGCTGAATTTGACCCTTATTCAGGTCTTCTTTCTTGTGGTTAGCCATAATAATTCCCAGTAATGTAACCCACAGCATGGCTTTTCAAGATGTATTTCCAGTGATGACCTACAATTCCATCTTCTTTTCAGAAAGAGGGAAAAAAGAATACTTTAAATCCTCAAGGCTGAGTTCTGACATCAGCAAAGGTGTCTCATCTTGTGACATAAATTATTCTATAATATCAGGATATCTTGAAGTAGATGTCACTTTGAAAGGAAATGTGCATCCCAGAATAACTGATGCACCTCTAAAATGGAATCATTATTTGAAAGAAAAACCCCCTAGGCCAGAATGGCTCAGAAATTGTTTTTTGTACATGTCAGAGTGTGCAGCATCTTTGGGACAAAAAACTTTCTGTTAATATTGTACAGTAGAAGGGAATAGCAGCTTTTGGATTATCATAAAACAGTGTGATAGTTGAAACCTGAATTTAGTAATATGCAGATAAAATGATTTGTGTTGGGTATGGCACTGCCCATTTTTTGTTTCTTTCACATAGTGAACCATATGAACACAATTCGCTGCCGTGAATGCTTCAATAAATTCTGAGGAGCACTAAGAGACCATTCATAAGAAGCAAACTCCTAATTCTGACAGATTGAATGAATTCAGAATGAATTCAAAATACTCATTCAGCACAGATCTGCTTGAGACCAAACGATGCCATGTGACTCATTCATCAAACTGAAATTGGAAAGCAAAGATTAAATTTCAATTTTTAACAGGGAGTGAATATCTAAGTCATTTATAGATGTGCCTTTACAGCACAACCAAGCAAAAGATGAATTGAAGAACATGGAAAATTCCTCATGGATGTGCCACAAAATGTAAGAGAGAGTAAACTGGGTGAATAGTGATTGTTCACAAAGGAGTAAAACACTTTATAGCAAGACATTTATTCAGACAAATGGGGGAATTGGAGGCTGAGAAAAAGGTAGAATTTTGCAGAATGATGCAATGAAAGCCTTGTGCCTCAGAGTTGAATTCCTTGGTGTCTAAAGAGGGAGGAAGGGCTCATAAACCACCCATTCCCTCAGAAAGGCTCTTTCCAACCATTGTCAGAAAACTTGGCACAAAATTCCTATGGTTAGGACTGTGGATACATGTCTATGCTCAGCTCATGGTTTCTTACCTGGATTAAAACAGCACCAGTAATCACAGAACCACAAAATGGGCTGGGTTTGAAGGAACCTTAAAGATCATCTCATTCAAACCCGCCTGCCATGGACAAGGACAGGGACCTCCACTAGACCAGGTGACTTCAGAGCCACATCCAATCCGGCCTTGAACACTTCCAGAGATGGTGCAGCCACAGCTTCTCTGGAAACCACTGGATGAAAATATACACACACTTTTGAAGGTGGTCTCAGATGCACCACTGAAATGTGCACAGCGTAGGAGAAACCTGTTTTAAATGACATTCCTCCCAGGAATGCTGTGGGCCCAGGCAGACTTCAGCTGCTGTCAGACACATGGGATTCTTGGGGTGTCCTGCACAGGGCCAGGAGCTGGACTTGATGATCCTGATGGGTCCCTTCCAAATCAGGATATTTTATGATTCTATGATTTCCTTGACGCTGTTCTTGTTTCTGCTGACACACAGACATCCATGAACACTCCACAGCTTAGTTAAACTTTTTTTTGGGAAGAATGATTCATTCTAAGAAAAAGCTGGAAAAAAAAGTCATAAAAATGTTTATTTCAAATAAATTTATAGATCTGAACTCTGAGCTGGCATCTCTGCGAGCCTGGGAATGAGATATTACTGCTCTTTGGGGAGACAGTGCTGATTTCTGTTGGGTATTCCTAAGCATTAATGTTCCAGGCTGGAGAGTTTTTCATAGTTATTCGTTAGGTGGGTTGCTTCTTGGGAGGGCAGTTAATCCCTTCCTTTACCTCTGTGTTCCCTCTCTTCCTCCCAGCCTCCCATAGAGCTGTCTCCAAACAGCCAGGATGCCCTGCCTGGGTGTTACCACACAGAAACTCACAGGATTCCTCCTCAGGCTCTCCTGTAAGTTTGCAGAAGAGCAGACACGATGGAATGGTTGCAGGATTACAGCTCTGGAATAGTGTTGCTCATGGAGGTGATTAGAAGCATGTTTTCTACCACCTACGAGGGTCATGCCGGGCATCCTGCTGGACAGATTCCATCTTCCTTAATATGTCCTTCCATAACAAATTTATAAGGCCACCAGAGGCCTGTTAGCTAGAAACAAATCTCAAATCATTGTGATGCTACAGCTATTCACTCTTTATTATGGAAATAAATCAAAAGCAGGCTTTCAGCAAAAGAAAATCCCCATGGCTGGAATAACCACTGCCAGGTCCCTGAAGATGCCAATGCCCCAATGTCTTTAGCATTTCAGTGTATGTTTTGGCCACTGGAGGCTCATTTTTTCAATTAAGGATCAAAAACTCAGCTTTGGGTAAATTTCCCAACCTAGCCAATGAGATTCTTGTTCTTCATGAAAAATTGTATTTATTTAAGCTTTCAATTTGCATTCATATTTACTTTTAAAGTGTGCAGTGGTGCTGGAAATGGACTCTTTCATGTTTAAGATAAAAAAAAAAAATTATGGGAACTGGGTTGAAAACAGAGCAAGAGAGTCACATGAAGATACTGGCAATTATATATCATAGGACAAATGGCCCCAGGGAAAGAGAATTCCAACTCAGCTGGAAGTGAGGGCTCTTTTGCTTTTCTGCTGTCTTGTCTGTGCTAAGGAAACACATTCCTTGATCAAGCCCAATCCACAGCTCCCTAAAACCTATAGGGAACATTTTGGTACCGCTGTTTTTGAAAATAGAGAATAAAAAAATGGGAGGGTTTTTTTTTTTTTTAATCAGTCAGAGAAATAAATATATTCAAAAATCCACCTCAGAACCATTCTTGGGCCTCATATGCTGCACTCAGGAATAGAAAGGCTTTTCTACAGTATATAGTAAGTTCCCAATGAAGCAAACCGGGTTTAGCTGGTTCTGGGGTTCTGAGTGCAGGTCTCCTCCCTCCAGAGGAATGTTAATAGTGTGCTGTGAACTGCAGACCATTTATCTGACTTTTATACATTTTCAGGATGACTCTTCCAGTTCACAGACACCTCTGGGCCCTCTCCAAGCCTTTCCCAGTCTGCAGCAATAAAGTTAAAACCATAACCTCCTATTTTACCCTCTTTGTATTTAAGTCTTTTTCCAGTCATTTTCCAGCAAGACAAGAGCTGGAAAGCTGCAATGCCAAGGGAACACTGGTCAAAAGTGGAAGAGAGAGAAACTAATTTATTTGTGATTATTACGAGAGCCCCAGTGATATCAGTGGGTGTAACACAGTAGAATCAGGAAGGAATATTTTCACCTCCATTTTAAACTCAAAAACTCTGAGTGTGAAAGTGCCTACCAGAACCAATAAAGCCACAATAAATTGTGTGTAAGATTATCAGAGCCTATTAACCCTTTCTTATCTTCAAATATTCTGCCTATAAACAAAATACTTTGCTTAGCTTTGCTAGTGAGTATTGCAAGACATTGCTATGGGATTTCAAGCCCTCCTTTGAAGCAGTTATGGATATCTCAAATATCTGAACATATAAAGTGTAGTTGTCATTTGAAGGCACTCAGGAATTCCAGTTTCTTCACATACTTTCCACTATCCATGTGGAAAGTTCCAGTATCCATATGAAATAAATAGACATTGTTGCTGTGGAGAAGTCTGTGGCGAGTGACTAGAAGCAGATGGTTACCCTGCATTTTAATACCTCATTTTAATTTACCAAAAGAAAACATCTGATTATCTGCGTCATTGATTGCTCATGGCTTAACAGCAACAGTTAATGAGACAGGCAGGTTAATGTGCACCTTGCTGCACTTTCAGAAACAAGAGCCCTGTGAAGAGATGTTAAGAAGGCTGGAAAAGCAAAGATTAGACATAGACAAGAAAGGTTGGAGTTTGGACTATAGAGACAAGCTTTCTTTCAATTCAGGTTATTTCAAAGGAGTAGAACCTTGCTAAAGTTATTTATTATCCAGTATAGAATACAAACAACACTGAGAAACATTTTTTTCAGAATACCAAAAAAAAAAATTATGCCTTTCAAAACCATCTGCTAGACAGAAGCAAAATAATCAGGATATCTGTGCAGTACACTTCTCTAATTGTGAGGTAATTCCCTTCCCTACTTGCAGTGCTCTCTCACATCCCAAGTCATTCTCATTTTGCTCTTCTTTTTCAGCCTAGATCATTTTACAGGAAAAAACACAAACAGATATAGCTCTGCACTGCACTGAATGGTATTTGGTATCCATAGTGTCACTCCAAAGGTGAAAACTAAGAGAGATCAAAGAAGTATTTTTGTTGTGTTACAATCAGATTGCCTGCATTAAAAAACTCCATACCCATGGCTTTAGTAGAGCTTGGATGGGCCTTAACAAAAGTGATGGCAAGCAGGAATTGCTGGTCAATGAGGAAAGAGAAGTGAGCATTAAACAGACTCTTATTTCCTGTAGTAATTTACACTTTCTTGATATTCTGCCTGAATTTTTTTCCATTTTCTATAGGGCTTAGATTCCAAAAGCTTCAGCCTTGTTTTTGGAATTTGAAAGTATTATTTATATAGTATATACTCCAGAAAATTATCACATACTGACTATTTTAACCTCTTTTGCTCTTATTTCCTAAATATAAACCCATGTAATTTATTTAGATATAATTCTAATTTCTATTATAATCTCCTTATTCTTGATGATTTAAATCCCACAACTTTCAGGGAAACTTAATATCCTTACTCATTGCTATAAATCACAACTCTCTTGGTTGAGTACATTGAATATGTTCTGTGCAATAATTGTTGCCTGGCTATTTATAATGTAACAGTAAGTCTCGTTTTATGAGAAGAACGATGAAGGAAACAGATACACTCTCTTTCTGAGGGTCAAATAATTTCAACTTTGGGTAATTTTCTACTCATAATCCTGATTTAGACACATAAACATTCTGATTGTGAACAGCATTGTAGGATTTCCTGTAAAGCTCTTCTCATTTTTCCTCCCTCTGAATTGTGTGACTATCATTTAGGTATCTTGGAAAGATATAATTTAGGTATCTGGGAAATAAAAATGAAAAGATAAGGAAATGCCCAACATATTCTTTAAAACTGGAGGTAATAGTAAATGTAACATTAGATGCAAGGTAGATGCAAACATTGCAACTGTTTGAGTTTGCTGTGCTCTTTAGCAATTTCACAGAAGGGTGATTGACAGATGAGCACACGCCAGAACAAAAAGAATGTTCCATACACTTCATTATAAAATTCACATCTTTGCTCCTCAGATATGAGAAAGCTCTAGTAGCTCTGCTCCCAATGCCTATGAGTCTGGAGCACTGCTGTTATTTACTTGGAATCTCAGGGATTCGATTTGTGGTTTCCATCACTCCTCCAATCCCTCCATTTGACAGAGTAGAGAAATAAAACAGAAAGGACTGAAAGACCAAGTTAACTGAAAATTTACAGTTTAATGGTGGAGTCCAACAAATTGCTGACCAAAGTTTCTGTTTCTTTAAATAAACAAACAACCCAAATATTACAACATAAAAGAAACCTAAAGTACTAAAGTTAATATTAAAAAGGCTGGAATTGATCAGCTGAGTGATGCAGTTCACAATATAATGCTTTATTGTGTTCATTTGTGGTAATGGTAGTACAAGCAGTGCTAAAGTTTTGATTATGGGATATAAAAAGGACCTAACCAGGATGGGAATGCCATTATGCAACATACTGTACAAACAGGGAAGGCTGCAATGACATATGGCCTCCTGCTACTTACACTGCCCAACAAAAAATATTTCCATGCTTAGCTTCTTCTGAAAATGTGCTGCTGGATGAAAGTGGCTGATACCAGGTACTGGCTCTTGAGACTGAGGCATGGATTTCCAAAGCAGTGTTATTCTGAGCCTACCAAATTATGGGTCCAGATTCTACACGTTTTCTCAGTATGATAGGTTGACAGAGTGTTAAAATAGATTTTAAGCATAGAAATTAAGTGATTATCTTGCTGGGTTTTGCACTTTAATATTGTGTCATAAAAGTGAATATACATCCTAAGAGTTCATGTTTTTGACTGGTGGCTGAAGGTGATGAGCACAAAATGGTGCCAGATTTTATGATGCATTTTCGGTCCTGCAGCCATGGGAGATTTTTTTATTTTAATTTAATTTAATTTTTTTATTACTGCATTCCTACTCCTGCTCCCTTCCCCTATTGTTTGAAGATATCAATACTTAAGGTCAAAGGGATAAAAGGCAAGTAGAAAAAAAACTAAAATATTCTTTTCAATCTCATGATTTGTAAGTCTATCCTGTGATTCTGGGAGGATGGACTTCTGAACTTTCAGACATTTAGATTTAGCCAATTCCAAGAATGAGAGAGTGTCTGTATGTTGCTATGAAGAATAACATGCTGGGATGGGACACTGCATCTTTCTGCAGGCTGGAGTTTATGCTGCTAAAATGCCACAGATGGCAGAAGGGAATCTGTACCTCTTGATAAATGCCTAGAGCTACCTAATTATGGGAAAGCGAGCAAGCATGTGTGTCTGTGTAATTATAATGGTGCATGCTGAAGCAAGTAGGTGCATAGAGCAGGGAAGCCAAATCCATTGGGTACCCAATTTCTCCTAAAAATGTGCCTGGAGGAACAGCAGAGGCAACTGACTAAATAAATGTGAAAATAAGACCCTATAATCTGGAAACAGAGGAAGAGTTTCTCCTTATTATCCAGTGGCTTGCAGCTGTAGAAGACTGGACTCTGTCCTCCTGGGTGGTTCCTCCAGGTGCTCTGTGGAGGATCCTATCCCTTCTGTCTGTGGAGTTTGGTGCTCTATCCCACTGAGTTATAGAGGACAAAAGGCTCACCAAAAACCTCTGATGAGCAGATTGAGTTCTGTTTCCTCCACCTGTGAAGGTTTTTTTCTGGGGAGCCAAACTGCCAGTACCCTGAGGGGCAGGAGACTGGGAATTCCAGACCTGGTGCTGTGTTTGAGTCTGGGCTCCTGGTGTGAACTATGGACTCTCTGGGTTGCTCTGATGCTCTGCAAGCCTCTTTACAAAGAAGGCATCATCCTCTGTGTATTTCTGGTATAGCTCCTTGTATTCATAAGAATATTTGAGACCCAACACCTTCTTGAAGCCTTTTTGCAGGCAGAAGAGTGATATATCAAAGACTATCAATATGGTTATTAAATAAATAATCAATTTTTTTTTGGACCAATTCAATGTCCATTCATTCAGGTTTCACTGTGGACTGACAAATGATGGCAATGGGACCAGTTGGAACAACTGGAAACTGTCAGCCTTAAAATATGACCACAAGTTTTTAAAATAAGATTTTCTTTTTTCAAAAAAACTGAGCAGAGTACTTACATGATTTCAATTTTGTTCCAAGAGCTGGTTCAAAAAATTGCTTCCCAATATCTGAAATTCAGACCCTTGAGAAATCAAAGTGAAATCACTTCAAGCTAGTCCAAAACTAATTGGGTAGATATTTTTTCCATTCACATATATCCAGATGCAAAAAAGAAGGAAAATCTCAATTTAAAAAAGTAGACTGGCTTTTAGATGGACATGTTGGCTAATTTCAGTTGTTATTGTGGTAAACAGAAGGGCTTCTTTTGTTTCCCTGAGTGGCTTTGAACATGAAAGAAGGCATAGGTTGAGCCACATCAGCATATAAAATCAAATTACAGCTTTTGTAACAGAAAAAAAAAAATTAATTCTGAGCATTTGCATGGGTTTTTTTAGAAGTATCTTGGTTTTATGTAACCAGACATGAAACCTGATTGTACTCCTAAGTACACATGGGCTAGCTTGGGTCAGGTTTGTTCACATTTCGTGTCTCTGAGAAGTAGAAAATAAGAAAATAGGTGTCTGCTGAAAGTGGGAGTTATCTGTAATTCAGCAGAGATACCATTTCTTTGTCCTAATAGTTTGGGGTCAGGTAAACAGTACTGCATCTCCCCAAAAAACCATGAAGAGTGGTTCAAACACACTTTTTTAGCTCTTTCTTGGAAGTACAGGATTGCAGCTGTAGTAATAATCAGCCAGCAGGGATGGCACTTTAACAAAATCAGCCTCTGTATTTTGCTATTAATAGCCCCCTCCTGCTGTCTCTCATGGAAGCCAGCATCCTCTCTGGGCAGTGATGTTACACAGCACACATCTTTTCTGAAGTTATCTCTGTCATGACTCTAAATTTCGAGTTTGCACTGCTATGGAGCTCTCCCAGCAGGCTTCAGGTACTGTGAATCACAGGTCACATGTGAATAGGGTCACTTGGGTACTCATGTATAGGAATTACACCCTTGGTACAGAAGCTGTGAAGTTCCCAGGCAAAAGGTTTCCTAATTCCAACTAGCAACTATGCAATAATTATTGTCAACTGAAATGGAACACCTTCTGGGGGAGGAGAGCAACAAATAAGCAACCAAAGACATGAGGGATTATCTCTATTAGCTGATAAATTTTCTGATACTGTGGCCAAATTGTTGGTGTATTAAGCCCCTTAATTCTTGTATATATTCCTGTTGGATATTTGCTCTCTGTACTTCAACAAAAAAAAAAAAAAAAAAAAAAAAAAAAAAAAAAAAAAAAAAAAAAAAAAAAAAAAAAATTACTCAGACTATGTGGCCAACTGAATGGATTACTTTGTCTCTCCCACTTTCTCTGTCACTCCATAAAAGATTAGAGTTTGGGACAGCCCTGGTGGGCTTACACCTATTTCTTCCAAGCAACATTTTATTTTAAAGTGGATACTTAGAGAACTGAAGTCAACTCTTTAAGTGTTCTGTTTAGGGTATCTTAAATGATCTCCTAGGAAACAGACTTTTATTCTACAACCATCAGTATGCAGCCTTGAAATTTTACTTATACCTTTGGAAACATACAGATTATTCCTGGAACACTCCTTCTCATCCTTCGTGCTCCCACTTTTGGTATAATTGCTCTTGAGAAATAGAATATTTATTCAAATTACCCAATTCTTTGCTCAACTACCAGCCAATGCAGTCTGGCAGCAAGATGCATATTTCAAGTTGGAATTGTTAGAATGTGAAAAATTAACCCAGAAGTATTTTTTTTCAGTGGTGATTTTTTAGTTGTTTATATTAAAAAAAAATCTTGGCTATGAACCCATTGAATAATTTCTTTAGAGGTTTTTTTCTAATGTAATTTTTAGAGACAGAGGAGTCATCCTTGCAGGCAGTCAGGACTGTACAGCTGGATGTTCCTGCTCACAGAACACACTGTAATGGGTCTCTTTCCCTGGCCACAGAGCCATGGAATGACACAAAGCAGACCTTCTTTTTTGCAACCTAGAGGGACATGTTAATTATTTATACCTTTCCTTAATGGACCACCACCATGGTAAAGCTATGAACCAAGCTGTGAAAACACCATCAACTCATATTAAACTCATGTTTAGACAGTGGAAGATGTAATTTTTAATAAGCCTCACCCTGTCTGTGTTTTTTATTTATTAAGGTTACTTTAGTAGCCAGAAGTCTATCACTTGGAGCTGTAGAAGCTGTGGGCTGTCTAAATTCAAATGAAATACTGCCTCCACTATCAATATTTCTTAAACCATTTTTTAAAAAATAATATTTTCGAGAAAATACAAAACACAGTTGGTTGTCATGTAAAAAAGCCTTCCGCTCTGGATTTATGGCATATTCTGAGCATGAAATTGTGCTGGCACAGACAGCCTGTAAGAGATGGACAGGATGTGAAAAATCTTCTTTTCATTACAAGTGGACTTGTCTGTCTTCTGGCTGTGGAATGCTAACGATGAGAACAATTGGGATGCCTCTGGCCAGTTTTCAGACAGGCACAGATGAATGGAAGCAGCAAGGAATTTCCTTAGTGAGGAGGAATGAATTCATAGCTGTCAAAAACAAGGAGTCTAAATTTGGAAATTGGAAGTATGACCTAAACACCTGTTTTCAAGCCCAAATCTCATTAAGAATGGAAGCTGGAGGGAAGCGATGAAATAAATGGGAAGAAATTCCCATTCACTGAAACATTTTCAAAGACAAGTTCAGAATGGGAAAACTATCTAAGTAAAACTTTGGCTTAGAGGAGGTCAAACAATAAAAAAATCCCCTTACCTTCACTCTTGGAATATTGCCCCTCTTGGACAATTCTAGGATTGTAAGAGCTGGAACAGGGCATGCTGAGTAAAGCTTAGGCAAAAGCCTCAAAAATTCCATTATAATGAAAGGATATTAACTTCATGACTTTAGCAGACCTACCTCAAAGGATTTTAAATTAATTTGCCTTCCCTACAGCAAAACCAATGCATTGTAGTGGATAATTCCCTGTACTTCCTGCAGCTGGTGTGACAAAGCAAATTTTAAAAATGGGGAATGTGCCATAAAGGCTTGGATGGCAGAGGCTACATGGAGTCAGCTGCCTAATAGGCCTTGGATTTAGTTATAACAGAAAGACATTGTGGCTTATTCACTGTAGCTGAGAATGAGTGCATCAGTTTGATTGTGAGAGTACAGGCCTGAACCTTAGCCTGAAAATCAGACTTCAGATCCCTTGTCCCATCTCTGAGTTTCCAAGCTGAAGCGAGAAGCCAAGGTGCAAAACTCCCAGGCAAAGCCCTTCTTTGGAAAGCTCTTCCTGCTGAAAGTCTGGTCAGAGAGAGCAATACCCAAAGCCTGACACTCTGTTAGGGTGCTCTTGGGTGATACGTGGACAAATTTTTATAAGTGTGCAGTGGGTCTGGTTGGGATGGGGTTAATTTTCTTCCTAGCAGCCTCTGTGGTGCTGCAGCTTGTCTGTGACACTCACACGGTGTTGGTAACATAACAGTGCTTTAGTTCTTGCTGACCAGCCCTTTCCCAGCCTCAAGACACAATCTCTCCTCATTCTCCATGTCCAATGAGGAGGCTGAGGGCACACAGACAAACGAGAGACCCAAACTGTCAGAAGGAATTGTCCATATTATATGACATAATGCTCAGTAATAAACTTGGGGGGCATTTTTTCCACAACACATGTTGTTCCAAGGCTTTTTGGGTATGAGTCTGTTGGTGGTGACTGCTTTTGCACCACTTGTTTCTTTGTTCACCTTTCCCCTCCTCCTTTATTTAAAAAATTGCTTTTCTCTTGACATAATGTGGGAGTTTGTCCCTTTTCCCCCTTCTAATTCTCTCCTCTATCTTGCTTTGGAGGAGTGAGAGAGACAGGGTGGGGGCTTAAACCTCCAGCTGAGGTCAATATGTCCCAAAACAAAAAGCTCCTAAAAGCTTTTTAAAAATGACATTTCATGAATTTGGTGTGTAAAATCTTGTTTATCTGGGCTTTTGTTGATTAAAGGTAAGGTTAGGCAATGAGCAAAATTTCACAGCCCATAAGATGAGAAGTGCTTTAAGAGTATCTGGAGAAATTTCATCAGAAATTTACCTGTCTCTGGATTTTTGAGGCTGTTTAGGAATGATTTCCATGGATGTCATTAATGGTGTTATTGCTATGCATCTTGATTATCTCATGGGCTGACTCATGAATTATAATATTCAGTTCAGAATTCTTCCTCTCATCACAAGCTTGAAATGGTAACATTCCCAAGTTCCTTCAGTTTCAATATACATCTTTGTGAACTGGAACGCCAAGGCCCTCTTTTACCTGCAGAGCTGGAAAGCAGAATAACACTTCATCTCTTCTGTCAGTACATTTTGCTGAAGACATGAATGAACACATTTTAAAGATGATAGGCCAACCCCATCCATGAGGTGAAAGCAGCTTCCTCACCTGAACTGCCTGAACCAGATCAGAGGTGACCAGATCCTTACCTCATAGCCAGGCTCACGACTTGTGTGATCCCGTTCAGCTTTCACCCCTTTGATATTAGCAGCATTAACATCAGTCTCTCCTCTTTAAACTAGAATTAAATTTTTTATTTTTGTTTTTATTTTATTTTAAGAACAACAAAACACACGTGCCAGCAGTGGATAAGACACGGGCCAAAGTCTACAGGCTTCTGGCACTGTGGCCCTGCTTCTTCCAGCTGAGGAGCAATAATTTGACACCTCTGAAGCAGCAGGACCTCATACTCTGACAACTGCAGCCTTGTTCTACAGCTCTAAGCCATTCGAACACATGACAAAAATCACAGTCAGCAACATCCATAGTGGATTTTTTTCCCACCTTAGCAGTTCTTTCTCTCCTCTGATGTGGGCTTGGAGATATACTCTGCGGTATCACTGTTAAGCTCTTCATTTATTTTTCCATGCTTACCTACACAGAATGAAACACTCCTTTCTAGACGCCAGTCCAAATTATTCAAGAATACTTTTGACAGCTGCCAAGTAATTTAGAATGATACCTTCTTAACACATTCTCAAAACAGGCCTGACAACCCTGAAGAGTAAAATTCCACAACTATTAACCATTCGAAACATACTGAATTTATCAAGGCTGTCATTTTCATTGAAGCACTATTTTCTTTTTTTCTTCTTGGTTGGGTGAAGTGGCTTCATGTTTCTCTGTGATAGAATGCACATTGCTATTTACCAATTATTATAGTTTTCCTCCACTTGTCACCATGAAAATCCACAGTTTGGCTGATGAGAACAGAATACAATGGGGAGTGTTTTAAAGAATATATTTGCTTTCAGAGAATGTCCCTTTGAAACACTCAATGGGTTCTGCAAAAAGCATGCAAGGTACTGAACTGATCAAACTAAAGTCTTGCTTTCAAGAGCCTGATAGCACCACTTTTATACTTACAGTGCAGCACCTACAAATCAATCAGCAGATTCCAAGGTGATTAGTTTAATTCACCTTCCTATCTGGGTTAACCCTCATTTTTATTAGATCCATCCTGAGTAATTTACTAGAAAATAAGGTGGGATGCTGGTTGACTTCTTTTGCAACCCTGCAAAGTGGTCTATGGGTAGAGCAGGAAAAACCTGCCATGTGTTCAGAATGAAGGCTGTCACGGAGGGTGGCTCATGATCAATGAATATTAATAAAACATGTAACTTCAAATGGAGCCCTCACAACGATCCCATTAGAGGGCAAGTAGCCAGGAATGCTTTTAGGTATGTGATCTTCTTTTAGTGCATAATGCCATGAGCAGAAACCCTTGGGGGCATGAGTATTTGGTTCAGGAAACAACCCCAAACTGGAAAAAAAAAAAAAAAAAAAAAGCTGCATCACTTACCTAAAACACTATGCCCCTGTGAAATACATGGATATATAATACCTAGGCAGCAAAAACCATGTGTTCATTATTATGGATAAACACATCTCTCAGCACTAGACATTTTAGAAAGTATATTAAAAAAGAAAGCCCCAGGCAGTGTATATAAAAAAAGCTAAAAATAAAGCCAAACAAAAGCCCAGGAAGAACCTGTCAGTGTTGCAGCAATTAACTCTTCTACCTTATCCCTCATTCCTAAGCCCCTGATGACTATAAGTCCAAGAAGTAAGGAAATTAAATTTTATATA
>WEIU01017508.1:5481-62851 GCA_013389925.1 Aegithalos caudatus | reverse complement strand
TATAGTAATGAAGAGAGTGGCCAGGCTTAATTAGGTTTAGTTTTTGATGAAGACATTACTTATTGAGCCGGTTTCTTTCCAGAAGGAGCTGGGAGTTGACATGGTGTTGTTAGGAGAGCAAGACAGTAGCTTGCACTTCAGGCCAGGCCTTGAGAGCCTCAGATCCTGTTCTCTAACAGGCACACAAGCTTTTATTATTGTAAAGAGTGTTACAACCAGAAATGCCCCCAAACCAAGCAGCACTCCCAGGCCAAAAACAATGAGAACTCCAGAAAACGCAGAAAGAGGAAAATTTGTTTGCTCGGTTTGAGCAGATGGGTCAGATCGCTGGTGACTGCCTGTCCCCCTTCCCTGTTCCCTGAGGAGTGGAGCTGTCAGAAATCCTGTTTCAGGCTCTTGGTGTGGCACAGGGATGTGTAAAGCACCCTGCAGCAGCTGGGGTAGGCTGGCCCTTGCCCTCCATGGGGCAGATGAAGCAAGGTGAGGCGAGGCCTGGCGTCAGCCATTCCGGGTGAGGCTGTCCCCTCCTCGTTCTGTCCCCAGGCCCCATTTCAGAACAGCACTCATAGGCATGGTGTGGTCATGTTTTAAAGGCACACAGAGATCATGATTATCAGCAAGTTGGAATTTGCCTCCCTTTCGAATCTCACTCACAAGACATAGTTGCGGTACCTAATCAGATTTCTCCTCTCAGCCAAGAACCCAAAGGCCAGACTGAAGAGGCTGCTCACCACCACAGGCTCCCAAGAAAATTGACTTGCTTTCCCATTAAGTATTGAACTGACAAAACCCAATCCAGACCTTTTATTATTTCATTATGCCAAATATTTTTTGTTTCGTTCCTTTTCAAACTTCAAATATGAAACCTTGAGGGTACAGTCTTTAAGAAAAACAAACATTTTTGGTTTTGTTGCCTTTGGGCAATAGTTGTAGCTCACTCTTCCTATCTACAGATGCCTGTCCTAGCCTATGGCCACTGATTTCAGTAATACAGGGAATAATTTTTTTTTTTTTACACACATACTTCTTTATATGGGGATGATTGCTCACACTGCCACACATACACACCAAAACCTGACACAAGGTGGTAGTGGAGAGAAGGGAAAGAGAAGGGTGAAAACGTGTAAAAGTATTGTAGAGATCAAATATTATCAAATATTTTATGTGATTTTCATGTTGAAATTGGGAGTCCAACAATATGAATGTGATATAATTAAATTAGTGTGAAAAGCTTGAGAAATTTAAACCAGAAATAATTGCATTGATGAAGAAATAGTGTGGGAGTCTATGTTCTAGACATTCCCAAGGAGTGACTTTGGCACAGGATGAGAAGCATAATCGCAGAGAACTAGAAAATTAAATTTAAATACTTAGAGTTGCCACTAGAATAAGAACTTAATGATCATAAAGTTGGAACCCCTTTGGTAAAAGAGCTTGGAGGGAAGAAGAGGGAGAGGGATGAAAGGACATGCCATTCTCAGCAGAAGAAAGGGAGTTTCTCATTAACGCTTTTAGCAGCTCTCCCAAACTAGTCAGCACTTTGGAACAGCTACATGCTGTCTAAAACTATGACACGACAAAGCATATCATCTGCACAGAAATCCAGGGGAATGTGTGTGGAATAGAAGCCTTTGGAATTAATGGAATCAAAGAAGGAGTTCAAGAGTTGGGATACTTGAGATTGGTACATATGGTAGGATTCTTAAAAAAACCCAAAGCTGAGATCAATTAATATTATAGAATCCTATTATAGATCATTAAGGTTGGCAAAGACCTCCAAGATCATCATGTCCAACCTTGGACTGAACACCGCCTTGTCAGTTAGTTCAGAGCACTGAGTGCTACATCCAGTTGTTTCTTGAGCAATTCCAGGAATGGTGACTTCACCACCACCCTGGGCACCCCATTCATCCTGTGCGAACATTCCTCAGTGCTCCTCCAGCAAGGAACAGACAAAGCTGAAATAACTTATGGACATTCTATCCTTTTATTTTCAATACACAAATGCTGTCAGAGAATAAAGATGAAAGCAGGGAACTTTGCACTGGGAGTAGGACACAATGAAGTTAGTCATAATTTTTGGTGCATGTCATGATTAATTCACTGGCTTGGGACAGGTCCCAAGAAAACTCATTTGCTTAAAGCAGCTATTTCTGAGCAGATCTGCTGAGCAGGTGCTACCAGAAATGCTTCTGATAGGATCATAAGGTAGTTCTAACTACTCAGCTTGAGAGCAGCTCATGTTGTAGTTCTGGCATACCAGAGCCCTGATGAGCTTATCAGCAGATTCCAAAATGGGTTCCGTTTTCCTTTCAAACTTTTTCCCAGCCTGTGCTACAATCCTGGCCACTGCAGGTACCCTGGTAGCAGCATGCATGGTCCCTACAGGTAATTAAGGAGCAGCTACACCCATGCTTTGAAGTGAGTGTTGTTAACTAGTCCCTTAAGTGCTCACATCTTGGAATATGACTGGAAATATGTCATTTACATTGAGATACACTGTAAATAGGTAAATATATAAATTCATTAATATGTCTCTAGCAGCTGTCAAGTCAGCACTGCTTTTCTCATACTGGGTGGGATAGATACATGGGAGTCTCTGATGCAAAGAGCTCTAACAGACTTGAAATTCATTGCTTCAAAGGAAGACTGGACAAATGTACTGAGGAGAAGAGCTCTCTAACTCACTGGACAAGGTGCATCAGACTCAGAGGTTACCTTAAGACTGAGGCAGCATGGAGAAAGTATAGTACAATTTGATCCTGGCTTTGCTAGTTAAGCATCTGTTTGTGGCCACTGTTGGAGACTACTCTCTTGCTAGATGGTTTCAGATGACCCTTAGTGCAGCCATTCTTGAGCAGCCAGATGCAATTTGGATTCCCTGGAAAGAGAGATGTAACATGACTGTGTAGACAGTGCTTGTGCACATGGGATTTGGGTTGGAACTGATCAGAATTCATACAGAAACTCTCCTTAAATGCAGAATCTGACTGGCATCAAGAAACGAGTTTACTACAGCCCTGTGCAAAATAGGTAGAAATATGCTGATTAAACACTTAATGTTCTGAACTACACAAAGCAGATGAATAAATTTAATAAACTATTTGATTCTTGATTTTGGCTTTCTTTCTCTGAAAGAAACATTTAAGATAGTTAATGGAAGTGCTTTCTACTTTTGGATAAAAACTACTAAAAGGGCTGACTCTGAAGTATTTGAGAAGTTTGGTTTGTATTAATGTTTAAAGGTTGAATTCTTATCCCAAACTTTTTGGATATTCTTGGGCAGTGGATTGTATGTGAACAAGTTTTCCCATGTGGTTTGTAGGCCTTATGCTTGGCAGTGTTAGCATTACCACAGGAAGAGCTTTTTCTCATGGCATTTTGGCTTCCGGTCACAAGTGTAGTCTGGAAGTGAAGAGGGGTGGGAAATAAAAAGAAGAAGGGAAACAGTTAACCAAAATTCTGTGAAAAGGCTTTGGATTCACTGGAAATTATGGAAAGATCAGTCTGTATTGTATCCAGATCCATTCTCCCATGACTAATAAATTACAGGATTAAGTCAACCCAGTCTAATATATAAAGAAACGCTAAAATGTCTTATATCTCTCAGTTTGCCAGCTGAGCACTTTTCAACTGTAGCCTCTAGACCAGCTGAGAGAAATGGTTAACACCCTAGTTATGAGAATCCTTATTTCTTCTCTTGGGAGTCCATATAATAATTAAGTTTGTAGTTCCTCAATGCTTTTTCCCCTCACTAGTTAGCAATATTGGTTAATTATATATTTTTAAAATCTAGTTACTCCTCTGAGCTCCCTTGGGTTTTATGGATTTAGCTTGTTACATCTCTGTAAAGTAGGAGAACATATTTTCATTTTTACAAAATACATAAAATGCCCATAAAATGGCATAAAATGAACATATGACGTGCCATAGACTACACACAGAATCTGAGACAAATCAGGCAACACAAGCCAGTTGCTCAGTTTTTGGACAAGTATTTTAAATCCAAGTTTATCCATGTGCTGTTGGAAGATCCAGTGTGGTCCAAACAGTTGTTCAAAACCACATCTGACTTAAAAATCATCAACCCTGCCCCACTCTCATCATTATTTAATCAGATGCTCTTGCCTTGGGAGTGTACCCTTCAATTTTCTCCTGAGAGATTTGCTTTATCCTTACTGCTGATTTTTGGGTGGTTTTTTTTTTTTCTTTTTTCAAAGATTTCCACAGAGCAGCTTTTCCACCAGGGCACAGATAATTCTCTGTATTACCTTTATGATTCCCTCCTCTGCCTTTTATTGAGAATGAAAACAACCTCACAGTAGAAAGAGAGAAATAGAGTTAACTTAACCTTCAAGTTTAATGGAAACTTGAAATAAGTGTGAAAACTTCAGTTGCATAATCCAGGTTATTTGGAAAGCTTGACTTTTCTGTCTGAATTAGAAGACCTTTTCAGAAGGGATTTCTAGGTTTTTATCAGTACCCCTTGACTCCATGGTATGGTTCTACTTAGTTTCAATTAAGTTAATCACTCAAGTAAGTGAGATATCTGTTTTTGTACGGAGGGGGTTAATTTTAGAGATGTGGATTTCAGGTGTGCAAAAGCACAGATCTGATTTAGATGCATATTTATTTCCACAAGAATGTAGCCTAGAACTCCAGCAAAGAACAGTCAGTTTCACCTTCAGTAATTATCACCAATTTCATTCTGTACAGGGTGATGTTTTAGAAATATTTGGAAAAGTAAGTGATAAAGAGAGTATTTTCCTCTTTAAAAAAAAGAATATTGCATATTATGTTAGGGAGAGCTAACTCATGTGAAATATTCAGATGTCCTAAAAGCTTTTAAAATATAGGAAGTCTACCTCATATATGAGTTGAAAGGGAGTAACAACTAAAAGAGCATTTCAGTAGACGAGAATTTGGGCTGTATCCAAGGGTTTCTGCTCTGCAAAATGGGCTAGAGATCCTGTTCAGCCCTGTCCTTTCCCATAGGAGAGACAGCATCTTCCTGTTACATCCCCAAGCTGTTAAAATCAGCATAAGCTCCTGGCTGTGAGATTCATTGGCCCAGAGGAAAGGGAAGTGGTGGTACAGTTATGCAATGACAGTTTTCCCTGGGAAATCTTTGGTCCTTTGATGAAACAACTCAGTGTTCGTCTGTCTCCTGGATTTATTGCAACAACTGTCTTCTAAGAAAGACTTCAGGGTGATGGGATATTGCTCACAGGATACAGGTGAGATAAGTGGGTCTTTGCTTAGGAGAAGGTGTGGGAGAGGGATAGTTCCTAAATACATTGTCCCACAGCAGCTGGAAATATTGGTGTGCGGCAAACAAGATTTTAATCTTTAATCTTTGACATGGAATTGAACGTTTGGGACAGAGGTCCTTTTAAGCTGATTTGCTATAAATCAAATATTTGCATATGGAAATAACATTTGATTAGAAACTGTCTACTTTTCCTCAGCAGACATAAGGGCTCTGGTTTCAGAGCATCCATCTTAATATGTTTATCTTCAGAGGCATCCAAAAAATTTTACCACAGAAAAGTGATATGCAGAGATTAAATGACTCTCCCAAAGTCATATAGGAAGTCTGTGGCACAGCAAGGAAATGAATCCACATCTCCTGGATCCTTGGCTACCATCTTAGCCACTTTTTTCCCTGCAAAACAAATTTTATGTTAGAATTTAAATTTCTGGGTGTACCTCAAGTCTCATTGTGAGTCCGGCTCCATACATTTAGTAGGGTCACGGTAAATTTTATCCAAAACTCTTCTGACTCAGAAAGTGGAAAAATAAAGTAGGTCTTTTATGTAACTGTGTCAGAGGCAACTTAGACAGCAGCCAAGCCTTTCAAGGAAAGTGGATTTCCCTTGTGTGTTCTGGCTTATAAATCCTGTCTTTTTTATTTTAAGAATATAATTGTTGCACCTTCCAAAACAACACACAAGGAGCCAACTGCAACAGTCAGTGTCTTGTGTGCCTGTAATGGTCTTGGCCAATGCAAGGAAAGAAGGCTTGATATAAAATTAATGAAAGGGAAAAATAGAACAACCAAAACAAGTGGGTTTAATCACTACAAATAGCTCACTTTTGGCAAGACATAATCTGTAGGGTGTACATAGATGAGTCATTTTGTCTCTTGCGATCACTCTAATCAAAGGGGAGGACTGGACCCTTCCTGATGTTGATTCAGTCCTGAGATAGGTTTCTAAAATAAGTGTGATGACTCATTTTCTAGCAGCTCCCATCTCCCTTCACTGACTGTGGAGCACCTTACAGTGGACACATGACTTGGACACAAGAGAAAACCCAAACATTATTTCTCTCGTGAAGGTGCCAGTTGCTAAACTTGCTCTAAGTTGTAGGTAAAGGGATTAAGGCATCTTTGTATGTCACTCTGATTTGTTCCAGTCACCAGTTCATCTGTAGACGATGAACTTTTTTTTCCTAAGAGGGAAAGAAAAGCAAAACAAAACGTGTTGAATGAAGAATGTCCAAAATCTTTTCATTGTGTGGAAGAAATTTTCTTATACATAAATATCACTTTGTGACTCCATGTACACTGATAATTCCTAATGAAAGTAAAATTTGTTTAATCACTTAGTTGTATTTCTTTTTTTCTGTCAATTAATGAAAGAAAGTGTTAAACATGAAGTAAAATCAGAATCTACCCTGAAAGGACACCATGTTGTAGAATCTTTTAGTTCTCCAGAAAATCCTGTTTGTCACTTGCCAATGCAGAGAAAGAACATCAAAACTCATAAACAGATGAAGTGTTGCATCCCTTTACCAGGACATCAGTGACCAACTGCTTCTGCTGCCTAAGGTAAATAAGTTCTTTTAGGGAAATAAAAAGAAGTGGCTTCCTCTAATTTCCTTTCATTTTCCAGGCTGGCTTTCACACAACATTATCTTTTATAAGGTATCCATTTAGGGCATTTTGCACTTTGGAATCTTTCTTCAACCATGTGATTTGAGAAGAAACACCTTACCATTTATACTGCCTAATGTCTAGCACAACAGCACTTTGATATTTCTGAGTGCTGCATACATATTATTAATTACTACAAATATAAAATAATGTACTGGTATTGATTTAACACATATAAATTTTAATATTAATAAATATGCTACTAAATAATAATTTAATAAATTGCAAACATAAAGCAAATGAAAAATCCAACATAAGTGGTAACAGTACCCACAGTTCAAAAACCCATTGCAACACCAAAAACCAATTTCTGTCCCATGATGTTAGGAGTCTCATTCCTGCTTTGAAAGTCTGTAGGTTTCTGTCGCAATTTAATATCAAATCAAACTTTGAGGAAATTTCTGCAGATATGCACTTAATGTGCAAATGAGATTATTTCACTTTAAATTCTAGGAACAAAATGGGAAAAAAATCCTACTTTTTCCATAATGATTGTGCAACTGCAGAATAATGACATAGTCCTTTGCTACTAGTTTTTTAATAACCCTGTTTTCCTAGAGAGCTCTTTCTGCCTTTTTCTTTTGCACTGTTTACATTTTTGTGCTTCCTTTCTTAGCTGTTCTGCTGGTGCAGGTTCCTGCACCTGAGCAGCACTGGGAAGCACCCACGCTGCCTCTGATGAACTCACCAGTCATGCTGTTGACTCCAAAACATCCTCTGGCCTCAGGATTCCCTTCTGGCAGCGCAAGACCTGAGCTCACATCGCTGGGCAAAGACAAAACAGGAACCCAGCTTAAAATAGTGGATGATGCCATAGAGATTGTCTGGATTTTATTTTTAACTGGGTCAACCTCGTGCCAGTGGAAGTGATGGCTGAGATGTCCATTTAAAGTCATAAAGTGATCTGGGCTTGCTGGTGAGGACCATGTCCCTCCAGGTTGTGCCAGGGTAACCCAGTCTAGAGCTTCTTCCAAGCCTGACCTTCCTTTCCTTCTCTTAATATCTCTCCCTATCTTTGACCATATCTGCCATTACCTTTGCAGTGTGCCTCAGTCCCAGCTCATCCCTTCTGCCTGTCTCCCAAATCCCCTCTTCTTCCTCCTGCTAATTCCTCATAGCACTCTGACACAACTATAGGAAGGCACCGCCTATCCCAGGGTCGTTTGACCTAATAAATAATAAATGAATAAATAATTCTCAGTTATTTAATCCGCAGCACTGTGGGTCGCTTGGAGACTGAAACATTGTAATCCTGAACGGGAAATTATCAAGCCTGGTGAAGAAAAAGCAGATGTGTACAGCACTTACAGTGCACCTGGGTTTCCTTCATTAGGAAAGCAACAGGCGTATGCTCTTTTTCAATGAAAATAAAGTAGGTATCCTTTCTTCAAACAGATATTAAACTGCAGTGATTGAAGGAAACCATAGTTTTTACTCGCAGGAATAGATAACTTGTACTAAAGAATATTTAAATAATTGTGCAATGAGAGCTCAGAAGCCTAATTAACCTTGTTTTTTAAGAGAAACTGGGACACAAAGAAACTCTAGAGGTTTGATAAGAAACTGTTAACAATTTAAAATTCAGTTGGGACAGGACAAGATGAGCCTGACACTGATCTTATCAAAATCAGAGAGAGGCTACTATATGACACTATCCAAAAGGAAGGAAGAAATTGTAACATCAAGATGAAAATTATGCTGCCATAAAAAGCTTGTGATTGTTTTCTAATTATTTCTTTTCTTTTCAAAAGTACAGGGTGGATGGTTAGAGACAGTTGTGTAGACATCATGCTTTTAGCACTCCCCAAAGAATGTAATCCTGTGTGACCTGTTTCCACATCTGAAAAATCAATAAACAGTTCTAGCAAAAGTGAACATCAGTGTAGCTCATGCAAACATAGGAAAAGTTAACAGATTACAGCAGTTTTTGTAAAAAGTAGGATCTTCATCCACTTCTGCTAATACTGCTATCCCATGGGCTCCTTTTCCTGGCTGACTCTGTTTTTATCAGAGATCTCAAAGGCTAATAGCAAAAGAAAAAATATGTGCACTAAACAGTGTTGGAACTGCAAGTGATGCCAAATTAACCTGTGTACAAATTAACAGAAATCACAGGGAAGAGTGAGTTTTCTAAAACAGGTGCATTCTAAACCCTGTGAACAAAAAGAAGTGATCATCCCTTTAAAATAGACCACTCAATGCTGCAAATCAGTAGCTCTGGAAAACATGATGATTCTAACAAATGGTTATTTGTGAGTTCTAGTGATGTGTTAGAGACTGTCTTTATTGATATAAATTTTGGTTACAAAAGGAAGAGACAACTGAGTAGAAAAATAAATGGAATATTACTCTTTCATCTGGCCCCAGGGAGAGCTTTTTGGGAGTCGTCTATCCAGTAGAATGTCTACCCTGGCAAAAGAATGTAGAAAAACTGGGAAGTGTTTAGAAGGAGCTGTGACAATGACCTGAGATTACAAATACTGGTTTAGAAATACCACAGTCTGAAGGCAATTTCATGTCATAGATAGCTTCCTAATCCAGCAGGGCAGAACATAAACAAGATTCAGTGACTGGAAGCTGCAGCTAGACATAACCCAGATTAGAAATTTGCCTTTTTAACAGGGTGACAACTCAACATTGGGATTATGGTGCTTTGTCTCTCTGTTGAGAGCTTGAAATACAGCCCAGGCCTGGACACTTGGCCTTAGTCAGCCTGAGCTCTGGGCTTGAAGCAGAAATTTCTGGGAGAGATGCTGTGGCCTGTACTATGTAATAGTCAGTATAATTTATAATTTTCTTGTGCAGCTTTTGAATACTCTGAAAAACTCCTTTTACTTGTGGTAAAAAGGACCAGAATACTTGTGTCTTCAGGAGAGATGTGGCCATCCACTTAAGTGCACTCTGCACAACCAGAGAAGGGGAAGAGTTTTATGAGGAATGTGCCCCACTGGATTGTTTAAACTCACTACATCTGTGGCAGACCTGGATGAGGTTTTAATATACATTAAAATGATTCCGTAGGCAGTTATATACTGTGAAGCCAAAACATTTCCTTTTCTCCCCCTTTCCCTCCTCCCAAGCCCTAAGGCTTTTGATTTACAGTAGAAAAATTGAGCCAGTAAATCTATACTGTTTTATAAACAGGGCAGCACAATGTGTGTTAAAATTCTGGGCAATTTCTTGTAATTGTATGTACTTAAGTAAAATTTACATGACCATTATGGGCTGCTCTTGGGCAATGGCTCTTTGTCAGCCTATAGTGATTAGAACTCTGGTGCTGCCAGGACAAAATTCTGTCAGCACCACAAGAAGCAATTTCAACAGGTTTCTTTTTACATAGGCTTGTGGCTCGCATTGGCCCTGCAGCCTACTAGAAATTTTTATTTTTATTTTTTTCTTTTCCCTAGCCATGCAGTCTGACTCTTTGGATGGAAATTAAAACAATTTCAAGAATGAGGAGTTCTATCCTGTTTCTAAAAATAGCCCTGATCTTCAGCAGGGGATGCGATTCCTTAGCCATGTGCAACAAAGATGACCTCTTTGTCAGGTCTAGCCTACAGCAGGAGGTGTCTGCTCCTGGTCTACTTTTACATGGGTTCAAAAATAAACAGGCAGTTCCTCTGGCTGGCCTCCCTCTCCAAAGGCAGGCAAGGAACATTCTGTACAAGCAAGCACTCACAATCATTTGAAGGGCCAAGTCTGATGAAGTTAATTGATGCATCAAGGATGTGTGCTAAGCATTTAACTAACATGTTCATGGGTTGCACAGCTACATATTATATCAGTGCACAGTAAACACGGTGCCGTACATTTGGGATACCCTACGGACTGAGTTGAAAGAGAATGCATTTATTTTTGCAAAATGGAGTCTTTGTGCTCAGATCTGAAACTTATGTAACATGCCAGGGACACCAGAATATATCACTTTTCTGAAAACAGTTGAGTAAACCAGAAATGTGTGTGATATTTTACAGAAAAACAAAAAGCAAATTATAAAAAGGGTCACTTGAGTCCTATATGAATTACATCTTTTAGAAAAACATAACAGGGAAGGGAAAATTTTAAAGTTAAACCAACATGAAAGTCATTGCAATGTGAACATGATGGAAAATTAACCCTTCTTTTAACAATCTTTAGTATTGGAAATTAGAAAACTACATTATAGTGGCAGGCTCACTGGGAGAGGGAAATTTGAAGTGAATAATGGGTGTTCAGTGCCCCATTCCGAAAATGCAGAATAAGTAGCTGGAATAAAAGAAAAATGTGTATTAAAACATTTTTCTTTGTGTAAGAGATGCTCAGTACTGTTAGAACAAGGATCTGGGTGAGTCACTTAGACAATTAGCTCCGTTAGAGTGGTGACACTCAAAATATATTGATTTGTTAATATGTGACTGAAGATCATCTCCACACAGACAGAGATGCACAAGGAGAAAAAAGCAAGGGCAGCCCAGGTAAAACCCTGACATGGATACTATCCCAGGAGACATCAACCCCACAATGGCTCATCTCCACACGTGGGGAGGAAAAGAGTGGGGAGCCTCAAAAACCTCCTCAGAGAAATGAAGCCTCAAGCTGGCCCCTCCAAGGGCAGCCACAGGGGATTGCCAGCCAAGGGACACCAAATGAGATAAATTTGCCCAGGACATCTCTCCAGGGATTGGAACACTGTAAAGGATGTAGGGGAAGGGCATCTTGGGTCTGCACCAACTTGATGGGGTGTTTTGTGAAGGAAACAAAAGCTGGGAAAGGGAGAAATAGAGGTGGTTTGGGAAGGAGGAAGTGTGGAAATTTGGGAGAAAGGGGACAAAAGGGGCTGATGTAAACTGTTTCTTGCTCATATACTTTTCCAGCTGTGCCCTCTGCCTGGCCATCCCAGTCTGTCCTACCTTTCCAATACACACACTGCTCCTGAGGGCTTACCTGTGTGGCAACCACTGAGAGGAGACCACTGGCTCTTATGATGAAGAGCAAGATCTACTTTCCCTGTGAGGAACAGGTTGTCTTTCTTCCAACAGTGTTAAAATTCAATTTAAATAATTACAGAACATGATTTTCTGGAGTAATGATTGAATAAAGAACTTGAACATGGACTTTAGCAGAAGAGATGTGGAGAAGAACCCAGAAGAGTGAGAGTGACTGTAGGTATATTATTTGATGATTTTCTGTGTCGTTCTATTTTTCTTAAAAAAAAAAACAAAAACAAAAACAAAAACCCAAACATCCAAACCACCCCGTGATTTTGGGCCATTGGACACATCATATGGAAAGCATTTAGCAATAAATGTTGGTGTCATCATATAGACATTTGGACAGAGAGTGGTAGAGTGAATCCCTCCTCTACTGCAGCCTTCCAGTACGAGCTTAGGTCTGATGTTTAAATTCTTCTCACTGTAGTTTTCCCGTTTGTAAAGGTGAGATATAACTGCCCTTCCTTAACTCACTGTAATTTTGTTTGAGGCTAAAAGATGGGATGGGGTGAGGTCCTAAAAGCTGTACCACTGTGAAAGACACGAGTAGATAGGTCAAATGACAGTCTGCATAAAACCCCAAAATCTTTACTAGTGAACTTTATAGAGGGAGGTGCTTGGACAAGCTGGACAGATAGAAAACTAGGTTCTCATTGTTGATTGTTATTTTATAAAGTTTTAAATTAGTTTTTCTCCATTTAATCATTCTATTTATCTCCATGTTTCCCATTTTCTCTTTCCCATTTTTTCTGGCACTGAAGCCACCATTAGGTATTTGAGCCAGAGAATCCCAGATCTAAACTGTTTCAAAGGCTGGAAGATGAGGGATGAAAACAGAGTTTTGGCTCCTAAAAAGTAAGGTCAGCTGGGGATTCAAATTCCACTGAGTTTCGGATTGTGTGATTGTGAGATTCCAGTTCAAGCCCATCTCTCCAGTCATAAGGTGGAATTCATGACATTAAAATTCTTTCCACAGCACGAAAGGGATGTCATCATAAACACTACATTATGACTTCCCTACAGGTTGCTGCAGAAGAGGAAACTAACCCAGGAACAGCAGAGACATTTAAAAAAACATCATGACCTTTGAGTAACAGAAAACATGGGAAAATCTAAGTCTTAAAGAAACTAATTTGATTCTGGTTTGGCACTCTGTGCAATTCCCTGCATAAAGAGAAGTTTAGGCCAGGGATTTCTACTCTGCTGCCTCTTTAAACTTCAGGCACAGTTTTGCATATAAATGTTCTAAATCCGAGATCTTAATGTATCCTTAACCAGGCATTGATGCTTCTAAAGTGTAGCAATTAATTAGGAGAGTGTCATTGTGAGAAAGGCAACCACAGTAACACTCAAGCCCTGAATCTGGACATGGAAAAAATAACAAAGCAGAAACAAAAACAAAGAAAAGAAACAGAGTCTGTGTTGGAGCCTTTCTAAAAATCATATGCAAGAATCCAGATGGAGAGAGTGCTGGCTGCTGTTCATGTCTAACATGATCAGCAGATAGATGAGTGGCTTGGAGACGTGAGAAGTGGGCTAGAGAAAGTGCCAGACTGCTAGCTGGGATTTCAAGGAGTGTTTGTGGTAAGCCACAGTTCAGATCTTTTTTTTTTTTGCTGTGCCCTGAGTGCTGTCTTAGAGACCATGAATGGAAACTTAAGGACCAAATATTTTGGGGCTGGTCATGATTTCAAGATAGTGATCCCATTTTCCAACCTGTAAGCCATTTCCCTTTTAAATCCTGTGAGCAACACTGAATCAAAAAAACAAGCCAGTCTCACTTCACCAAAAGGCTTGTAGCACACAGACCACAGTATTAATAAAGGAAAGAGCTGCATGGGTACTCTCCTCTTCCTGAGTTTTAAACTTTTCTTGTAATTACCTTTCAATTCTCCAAAGCCTTAACTACCCCAGGGTTTGGGCTGGGGAAAGTCTCTTTCTCCTTACATCTCCCTACCCTGCTGCTACTGGCAATGGCCTCAGCCTCCCAACTTCTTCTCCCAGTGGACATTTTATGTTCCAGCGGTCACTTTCATTCTGTGAGATTCTGTCCAGGCTTGTCCAAGTGGCTTAGAGTCCTTTCTTTTCCCTTTCACCACTGCTGTTATGTAAGGAGGCAGTGAAAGACAAACCTGGTAAAATTCCTGCTGTGAGTATGTGTGGTCAGGCTTTTGTGGACAGAAGTGGTGGTTTCCCATTCCCAGACTTGCTAGAGTGCAGAATAAAAAGGATGAAAGCCAAAAAGAACATGCAGTGTTTATGCCATCCAAAGAATCTCAACGCTTTGGTTGGTGTCAGGTCCATTGACTCAGCCACAGACATTTTCTTATTTGCTCAAAGAGAGAAGCTGCAATTACAATTTGACAGGTGACAGTGTTATCTTCCTTGCTTTCTGTATTCTCTGGAATATCCAGTACTGCTTGCTTAGACCATCCCAGGTTCTCAGCACAAGAGCAAGATCTGGAAAGGATTATTTGGCATTCCAATTTGCAGCAGAACCTGAACTAACCCAAAAAGTGAGGAACCAATTGTCCTGCAACTTATGCTTTTTATTCTGTTAAAAATCCTCTACCAAATGGGAAACACCAGGAAAGGCAAAGTTCCAAGATGTTGGAATGATGTTCCAGAACCCTAGGGAAAAATAGTCATTAAGGCCTGAGCATTTACTGCAGATGTCAGGTTGTTTTATAGGCTTGATTCAAAGCCCATTAAAGTCTACAAGCATCTTTATCTTGACAGATTTTGGATGAGACCTATTCCTGTGGAGGTGTCTTAAATGATAGAAACTCTTTACAGAATGTTGTGGAAAGGGATTTTCAAGCAAAACACCCATGGAGTATTTCTGCCTCTATACTCATGCCATGGTTAACACATACACTGCTCCAGAAAAGGGCCCAGCACTCTGTGCCTCAGTGCTTCAGCACCATCTACAAGCTGGATAGACAGAAAAGCCCTTTTCCGGCTGGATTTCCCCTTTAGCACAGCTTTATGTGCTTGTATAATAGGAAACAGCCCTTTCTATTTCTGTTCAAGCTCCAGAGGCTTGGATTTTCCCCAGAATTTTTGATTAACAGCTGAGCCTAAATCAGATCTGCCTGGGGTCTCCTTTGCCTTACTGACACATTATAATATCCTTTCATCTGCTATTCCAAGCCAGTTCCTGGTTCTGTCAAGCAGCTCACTCTCTCCAAGAGAGACCACATCAGTTCCTCTCTCTTTCTTAGACCTTCCTGAGCTGTTTCAAAGCGGGACTTCCATCTCAACAGGGAAAACCTCGTTGTTTGAGTGCCTCTGAACCAGACTCCAAAGGACCCTGGATTATGCAGGCTATGAGAAGGATTTTGTTAAAGGTAATCAGCTTCTGTACGCTCAGGTGCACTTCAGGTTTGCCTAGGTGGCTCAGGGGCCAGCACAGTAAAGCCACAGCAGTGGATTTTCACAGCATCTCATGTAAATTAAAGCACTCCTGCAGCACTAGCTGGGATCTGTACATTATTCCTCACCATCAGTCATACAGAGAAAATCCCTGTGTGTGGTTTGAATTTGAATATATTAATTTCTTGGAGGTGGAGGAGACAAGACTAAACCAAATAAAACTCATTTACAGTTTTTATGGGGTGATATTCAATCATACCTGAATTAATTGAGTCACATAGGGGGTTTTTTTGTGTTATTTTGTTCTATTTCTGGAAACTTGGTGCAGCTTGATAGCACTGGCAATGTAAACAGCAAAAACTGTAAAAGGTGAATGGCAAAGTGATAAGATTATTCATATGTGAAGATTACTCATGCATGAGTAGGAATGCAGCCAGGACAAAGCCAAAGCTCAGATGGAGTTGAAGCTATCAAGGAAGGTAAGAATCAGAAGGTTTTGTGTGCACGTTGGTGGAAGAAAAGGTAAAGACAGCGTGAATCCATTGCTCAGTGGGTTCAGGGTCCTAGTGAAAAGCTACAGGGAAAAAGATGTAATTCACAGCTCAGATTTCACATGTGAGACTTGTCCTCAGGCCTCCTTTGACAGGTTCTGGCAATGAAGGAAAATTCCCAAATGCCTGGCAAAAGGCGGGTATTGCACCAACCCCCCCAAAAAATAAGATGGATCCAGGGTATTTGTAGCTGGCCACCATAACTTCAGTGACTGGGGAAACTGGGAAGTAAATGTTGTGAGAAGCTACTTTTTAAACACATGAATGATGAGAAAGTAACTAGAGGGAGCTGGAATGGATTTACTAAGGAAATATGTTGCTTGCCCAGCTTCATTGCTTTCCATGATAGGGCCTAACATCATGGACAATGGGAAGGAGACGGATGCTGAATGCCCTGATTTTCATCAGATCCTGAAAACAGCCTCTTGTAGTATCGCAATGAGTTATGAGATATTGTGAGATACAGCTGAACAAGAAAACAGAGTAAGCTTTCATTATCACTCTTTGCCCTTAGAACTCAGCATATCAGACCCTGAAACATTCTCTAAATGACATGAATAGCACTTTTCTTCCTTGCAGGACAAGATGGACAGTGGCTGTTCTAAGGAAAGTTAAGACCTTCCCAAATACAGAACCTCCCACCTAACTGGAGTCATGTGGAGACAGCAGTACATGAGACTAGAAAGACAAGAGTGTTTAAAATGCTTTGGCCTATGGTTATCCTCAGAAAATACTACAGTTAAAAAGGGAATTTGGGGCAGAATAATTTAACAAAGCACTTATTCAAGTTGCACAAATGTCACCCAAACTCACTCCTACCTCCAAGTAAGCACCAGTTAAAGCCAGAGGGACGTAGTGATGAAGGAGAATCATCTTCTTTCCACTCTATGAAACCAAGTTCAACACTGAGGAAAACTCAGCCAACCCCCAGGCAGTTGTCCCCATTGAATACTCCTCCAGAATGTTTTCTTCACACTTAGGCTTTAAATTATGCTGGCCACATTTTATGACATTTTTCCCTAAGGATATACATCTGTTCTTCCTGCCTCCTAAGACTCATGGAAGTTTCAGATGCTTCATTAACAAATCCATAATTGACAACTATATTGTTCCTTCTTACACAAGAAAGGACAATCAGGTAATGACCACAAGCTCACTCAGATTGACTGGAATATAAACAACAGAGGCATGGAACAAATCTGTGAAAAAAGAAAAGAGTAGGGCATTACTGTAGTGCTAAATTTTGTCTGGATATTTAAACAAAAATAGGGGTCTTTTTTCCAAAAAAATATGTTTTCTCGCTTCCTATTCAACACTTTCATTACATAATGTCAAGTATGTCAAAACATCTCCAAATTCCTTCATGCTGACAATCAGGTTATACTTACACAAAGTCTGTGTGTGTCCTTCTCTGGCAGATACCAATTAAATGTCACTGTTTTAAATGCCGTTTTTAGAACTGGCTTTTATTTGTTGCCAGATGAGGTCACAAACTGCTTCCTGTCAGTTGCTAGACATTTTTCCTAAAACTCAGGACTGACAGCAGACGCGCTTTCTGTTGTACTTGATTGCTTTATGTAGAAGGAAGGAAGTGTTTGGGGAGACGTGAAGCCATGGGACACTGGTCAAGAAGTTGGGAAATGTTCATCCTCTAAGCAGTCCTTGCAGCACAGGAAGATTTCAGCCACTCCAAGCTCCAAGCAGACAGCTGTCTCACTTTAAGAGTGGATCTTTCAGGATGCCAGGGTGCTTTATCACTGCTTGCCACAGCACAACCTTCACTCTTCACACAAGTTTCTCGCCCACAATCAGACTTCTCTATGATGCCCAATTTTTGCCCAGAGGCAAAGCACCAGAGAAAGTTTGCAGCCCTGTGCTGCAAGTACAGCCTGACAACGTGATCCTGGGATACTTCCAGGGAGCTCACTTCTCCCCATCCCAGCAAGACTGTAGCAGCGCATCACTCTTGAGGTGGGTGTCAGGAGACATCCCAGCATTTTCCCACTCATGCTTTCCATGGTCTGTTCATATGAGGACCTTCTGTTTATTCCCCAGAGTCCCTGTGTAAACTAACACTAACTCTTGATCCCCTGTGGTACAGGCAGCCCATAACTCTCACAGGCCTCGGAGTGAAAGCTGTGGGAACATTTGCCAGCTGAACCAGATGATATCCCCTGTCACACCCACTCTAGAACTCTGACAGACCAGGTTAAGTGTGATATTGGCATCCACTACATCTGCACAGGCTGACGTTGTGCTTTAAATTGTCTGAGACATTAAGATGAGACCCTAGTTGACAGCATGAAAAAAACAGCATTTTTAAAAAGCGCAAGAAAAAGTAATTCCTCAGCAAATTACATTCTGTTTGCTGGGAAAGGGAAAGTTTTCCCCCAATACTTTACCATCAGAAAAAGACAGTTAATCAAACACAGCTCCTGGTATAAAGTGCAAATCAAGGCTTCTCTGAAGCAACCATTACCAGATTGATTCTATACACAAAACAAATTCTCAATGAAAATGGCTTAAGACAGCAAAAGAACGGAAATAGTACAAACTGGCTTGGTGACCACCTGATTCCAATCATCTCATCCAGATGAGACTTTGTGGGATGCTGCAGTGAAGACAGGATTTTCTATCCAGTCTCTTTGGAGAGTATGTAATCTTGAAAAAAAAACCTTTGCAATGCCATTGCTCAGCATGTTCTTTGAGCAGGAGAGCTTAGATGGCATCATTCTTCACTTCTTCCCCAGTAGTGGTCTCTGTAAGAATGAAGCTGAGGAGATTTCAAGAAATCAAAAGAGTAAGTGCTATTTATGCCATGAGGGATAGCAATGTAGTACTTTCCTTCAGAGTCCTGTGCACACCTCTGCAGACAATTCACCTTTTCCCCAAAGCTATCAGACCCAAGTCCATGCACTGAAGAGGAGATCATGAGTCCAACCTCACTGAAGGCAGAGAGGAGGGAAGTCTGAGAGGATTGCAGCCACTGTGAGAAATGTATGTTAGTCCTCACAGATGGAGTCTGACTCTCAGAAGCTGCCAGCTAATTCCAGTATCCAAAGGAGGCTTATGAAGATGGTGAAGGGCCTAGAGGAGAAGCCATATGAGGAGTATCTGAGGTCACCTGGCTTGTTCAGATGGAGGAGATTTAGGTCAGAGCTTACAGCAGTTCTGCAGCTTCCTCGCCTGGGGAAGAGGAGGGGAAAGCCCTGAGCTCTGCTCTGTGACCAGGGACAGGACCCAGGGAATGGCTGGAGCTGTGTCAGGGGAGGGTCAGAGTGGATATCAGAAAAGGTTTTTTTCCCCAGAGGGTGCTGGGGCACTAAACAGTCTCCCCAGGGAATGGTCACAGCCCCAAGGCTGCCAGAGCTTCAGGAGCAGTTGGACAGTGCTCTCATCTCAGGGATGCACAGGTGGGATTGCTGGGGTGTCTGTGCAGGGCCAGGAGCTGGACTGGATGATCCTCATCTGTGCCTTCTCACACAGAATAGCCTATAGTTCTGATTCTGTGAACTCACTGCAATACCCACCTCTGTGTATCCCAAAGCACATCCCATGTTTTGATGCCTGCCATGCTGCTGAAGTTCCTCTCAGTTCAAACCAGCACCGTGCACCAGCACAAGCCCCAGTCCACAGCTCCCCACCAAAAGGCTTTGGCAGTGTGTGCACCCTGAAGTTTTAGGTCAAACACACCATTCCCACATTCCTTGCATCTCCCCTTTGGTTCCAGGCTGTGTGGAATTTGTGGCAGGAGTGCATCAGCTGTTTACAGACCACAGTGGATGGCTGCATAAAGATAAATCACATAGAGATTCCTTTGTCTCACATACATACCAGACTTTTCAAAAAATCCACTAAAACATACTCACACATCATGAATTTGGGATTTTAGGAGTATTGGGGATTATTATGTTAATGCTCTTCACTCACTGACTTCTGCAACATCTCAGGGAATAGATCTGGATCTCTCACTGAAACCTCCCTATGACCAGTCATTGATCTTTTCACTTTTTCCCAGGAACTTTGGTTGTATTGGAAATATTTTTTAATTATGAATATACTTGACTTAAAGTTGTCTTTCTGCTCATTTCAATCACTTTTAAATCTGTCCCTGAATTCCCCTTAGAAATGCATATGCAGCGGCAGGGTGACTGAGGGAAACAGCCGTGTTGGTCTGAACATCTGTGACATGGGAGTGAGAAGAAAAAAAAGTTCAAGTTACCCCTCCTAAAAAAAGTGACAGATGTGAGTAAGAGGTACCGCTCATGAGACACCTCTGTGGAGTAAACATTTTGGAATAATATTCCAGGCAACAACTACAGAGGTTCTAACAACAGATTGACCAGCCATTTATTACATTTCAAACAAAATGACTCAAAGGAAAATGTTCCAAACAGGCACCACTGGGCATTTGACTCAGCCCAAGCCATGTTTTAACTATTTCTTTGCCACACAGCATACACATGCCTCCTGTAAGCCATGCACTTCTGCATATGCACAGCACATCTGACTAATTTTTCCACCTACTTTCGAAAGCCTGTAGCCACCACAGGGTGCTGTTGTTTCCTCTCAGTGTGGGATGCCAGGTCAAAACTAATTATTTAGCTTTTTTTTTTTTTTTTTTTCCTCCTTTCCTTTCCCCCTTTCTTAAATAACATTAGCATTCTGGGTTAGCTGAAGGGCTAAAAGCTGGTTTTAATTTAAATATAAATAAAACCAGAAGTGACTGTGTGATTGTACTAAAAATAAATTGTTTTCTGTTCTAAATGTTTCACTGATCTTAAAATTGGGGGAGGAGGGAAACAGGACAGGATGTCCAACCCTTTTTTAGTCTGAGGGTGCCTCAAGTCTGTAGCATTCTGTCTCTAGAGAAGTGGGTCGTTTCTGAGATACCATCACTTTATCTGGAAATGCATTTACCACACTTTACCAGCACATCTATTCAGAATGTGGTTCTGAAATCATGAGGGGAAATCACACGCTGTTAAGAACAGAGCATTCTTGAGTGAGCCCCAGTTATGGCAAATTCAGCAGCAGAAAAAGAAGCTGTGGTGAGCAGAGTTACTGAAATTTTCCAAATAAATAAAGCAAACAAGTTGCTCCAGGAACAAACTCGTACCTATATGATTTATGCTAGCAGGAGTGGGGCCATGAAGGCAAGATGAACCCAGTGAACCAGCAGTCACAGGCCACCCGTGGGCTGCAGGGCTGCCCGCAGAGCCTTCGCTCCTTGTAACCAGTCCGTGACAGCTGGGACAGACCTCATCTGCTCCGAGGTGTGTGTGGCTTCTAGCAGTGCTCAGCAACTTCTACTGGCTTGCAGGCTGCTGATGAGCTCCAATGTGGGTTAGTATCAACAGGGAAAAATATAGGGATCCTATTTACAGCCTGCTGGCAGCAGATAGGTAAAAAAAAAAAATAATAAAAAAAAACTACCTTTTCCAAAATCAATGTTTGCTTTACTGAGGGCCTCCTTAGGTGTACATTGGAAACAATTCTGTCTGTCTTCCACCACAGTTCAGTCACCCTACAGTTTGGTGTGCCAGCCAGTAGTAGTTAGCAGTCCAGAATCAACAGGTTTCTGCTGTTGAGCAGTACCAGAACATATTGGCCAAAAGCAAATGGAAAATATTAAATGTGACATGGCACCTGATGAATGGTGATAAAGAACAAAAAGTAAAGTAGGGACTGTGGGCACCTTGGGTCTTTTTTACCCTATTTGTGGCATGACATGCTGGCCCACACCTCTGATGTGAGGAGTGTTTCAGCAGCAGGAATCTTCCTCTGCAGCATAAACCAGCTCCTCCTCTCTTTCCTTCTCATGGGCCACTCTAAGCTCAAAGGATGTCATGGGACTGATTGTCTGGTGCTGTCACTGTCACCTGTGCAATCATTTCAAAGCCACTAAAAAATAAAACCAATGTGATCTCTCAGTTAATGTCTTTTGATAGTAGGAACTTTACCCCTGCTGTTCAAAACCATGGCTGGCCATCTGATGCACAGAGATTGAGGGAAAAGTGCACTCTCTTAAGACAGGATGAAAGTAGGATCTTGTGTACTTTGGCCCCTTTCTGATTATTCTGTCTACACCTAGTTTTCTATGCCTGCATCTCTGCACATGAATTTTTCAACGTGAGGGGCTCCCATGTCCAGAAACCAACTGTGTTTCTAACTCTTGTCATTCTGATTTAAGGCTAAAATAATTTCTTTTCTCTTTACTACTTTAAGTCGAGTTATGGGGTTCAAATTCTACATATTCCATGTCCATTCTGACGTCATTCCTTGGATTCTAGGTGCTAATGGAAAGGTACTATTAAGGCCCTTGCTAAGGGGTATCTATTTTTTCTCAACAAGTCAATGGAGTGACCTTTCAGAGCCACAAACTCTCGTGTTCGATTTGCTGCCTGGTTTTCCAGGTGGCAGATGCTCTTTAGACACTGCATTCCATGACAAAGAGTTTTGAGCAGGCATGGAAATCTCTGTTTGCTAACACAGCCCTACACCAGCAGAGCACCTGAGAACCAAAGAGCTCTGGCACTGCTGGAGAAGCAGCACTGTTTGGTGAGGCTGCCTGTTGGAACCAGCCTGACGTGTACATGAAATTAAACAGGTGATGGAGTTCTCTAGCTGGTCATGAAGCGAAGAAGCCCCAAGCAGTGAAGGCAAGGATGGATTTTGGTAAAAATTATTTCATTAGAAGCAGAAGGAAAAAGAGTTACTTGCTACCTAAAAGCTGTTTTCCAGCATTAGGTCCCCTGCTGCACGGCCTTTGGGGCCAGTGGATAAAAGTGCCATCCCAGAGACTGGGTGAAGTCTAAGGGACTCGACTGCACAACTGCCCTCAGGTAGAGCTGATTGCAAGATCAGGCTGCAAGCCTGGGAGGGTTTTTGTGCCACTGGACTCTCGGTGTGGGAGGCTGGAACTCCAGTCCCTGGAGCAAGGAACAACCCATGCAGTGCCAGTTGACTACAGGAGGAAAGTGTCTGGAAAAACTCCTCCCTTTCAGCGTGCCACCAAAGAAGCAAAACGGCACCCCTGTTGACAGAGATGCTGAGTTGCTAAAATAGTTATTTCATCTTCAGCTAACTGGTGGCACTGCACACAGCTTCCCCTTGGTGTTCTGCTAACAAACAACACACTCCTCAGGGCTTGACCTTCTCCAGGCTGGCCAGTTCTGCCAGGGCTTCATTTATGCGCGTGGCACATACTTCAGTGAGCCACACTGGAGCAGATAAAACAGGCTTTTCTCTCCTCAAAATGAGAAGGGTTTGTTGCAAATCATTCCAGTACTATCAGATCCCCTTTTCCTCCCCCCGCCCATGTCTTATTAAAAGGAACGTGCATGGTTATTGTACGGATTCCATGTTGTCCTGAAAAGTGGGTGAAATGTGCTTTTCCAGATAATTTACTGTTTCCCTGTGATTCATGAAGCCTCTTTTCACATGAATAATTGGTCACTTCTTGTTTATGTATCACCATGGTACACAGCTCCTAGCAGGCCAGAAAAATAGGCACAAAGCTAACATTTAATCATTAGAGCCACATGCAACTTTCCCCCCACCCTCACTCCCAAGTCCTTGATTTTTTACCTCCTCCCATAAAAAGAAGGCACAGATTTTTTATGGAGGAAATAGTTCCTAAAAAATAAATCCCAACAGTTTTACCTTCCTTAGCACTCATTAGCAATTTTTTTTTGCTCCATGCTTATTTTGCTTCACATTTTCCAGTGTAAAGAAAACAACTGAAGAATCCCTTACAAACAAAGTAAGAAGGTAGAGAAAGAGGAATGTTCTTAGTGCATGGCTGCTGGGAATAGGAGCTTTCCAAGTACAAATTTGTTTATTTCTCAGGGGAGATAGAGTCAGGACATCACACCAATGGTCACTTGAATTAGAAAGCACCTCAGTATGTTGTCAGAATAGCATTTCAGCTTCTAGACACTTTAATGACACTTAGCTTTTACAGTGCAGTAAACTGAGGTACAAGTTAATTTATTTACAGAGACTACTCATTGAATCGCTGCTCAAGCAACTCTGCAGTCAAGCTTTGATTTACAAAACTCCCTCTGCCTTCAACTACAACTTCTTAAACAACGCTGCATGATTAGCTCAATGTGACATCTGTGATGGGTAAGTGTGGATCTCCAGGTGTGTGTGGATATTGGTGCTTCCTGCTTGGAAAGCTGAGGACCACCTTGTGCAGTATTTTGAGAGTATGCAAAACAAACAAACAAACAAACAAAAAAATCAAGCAGACTAATATATTTGTCTTGACAGCATCATACCATGGCAAGAAAAAAACCACATCAGAAAACAGTATTCAGTAGGGACACTTAACAGCACAAAAACCCACAGATATTGGCTCAAGACTGGCTATTAATCCAGCCCAGTAGGTCATGTGATTCTACAGAATGAATGTAAAAACACTGAATGCAAAAGTAGAGAGAATATTTGTTGTTGAGAATACACGAGGACATTAATCTCCTTTTTACCACAAAACCAAAGCACCATCAGGTTTTAAGGCTGGAGAAAAAAAAAAAAAAAAAGAAAAAGGCTGAGTGTTTTTTACCTCATATAGACATGAGTCAAAACCAAAGCCTCAAGATCTGATCTTGTTAAAAAAACAGAAGGGTGAGCTGTGACGTTTATGTTTTCCTTTTTTTTTTTGGCAGGCAGGTAGAAAGAGGAGGGAGTGAAACTTTTGTGAGTGTTGGGGGTTAGGACATGGGCGGAGAGAAGAGAACAAAGGAGAGAGAAAAACAACTGCTCAGAGTTGACTTTTCTGATTCAAATACACCTTAGCAGCACTCAGTGGAAAGCAGACTCAAAAGTGGAAAGGATTTCTGGATCCAGATCAAGACAGCAGAAATATCTTAATCTTTGCCGGGCCATAATCTCCTGAGAAGGCTTGTGAGAATTTGATCCTGTCATTCCCAAACTAGAATCTTAAAACTGATTTGGACCAGAACTCTAGTTGGTTTGCAAATATTATTACTTCTTCCTGTGGAAAAAAAAAAAAAAAGAATAAAAATGGAAAATAATTCAGCCAAACCCAAAGTGCATGGACTCATTACAAGCTCAGGAAATCAACTCTATTTAAATCCCTTTCAGCACCACTCTCCAACTTTAATAGTGCATGTGTGGAAGCAAACATTACACAGAGGTTCATCCTGGTCTTCTGCCTCCCTCTCCCCACCCCAACCCAAATTCTGTGTCTCAATGGTCACTATTTGTTTTTTTCTTTCTGATTAGCCTTGTCAACCCCTTCTCTCACTAACCACCGTTTTCATTCTTTTTGGTATTGCTCACTCCAAGGTTTCTGTGATCATCAGTATCTCACCCTTGCACTCGTGTTCAGTCCACTCCCTGCTTTGCTGACTTCTCCAGAGCCAGTTCCCAGCGCTGCATGCTCCTTTCTTATGAGCTGCTTTGTTGTTCCCTTATTTTGCCTTCTCTCATCCAGTCTTCTGACCTTCAGGATGGAATATCTCAATGCTGGCTGAGCTCACCCAACTTTCTTTTTGCTGTTCTCTTGCGCTGCTGGGACCCTCATCAGGAAAGGTGTGCTGAGGAAGGAAGGACTTGGGAAGAAGGAGCAGTCTTTCCTCTGGCACTAGCACTGGAACTGCATGCCAACCTCTTCCTCTAGACAATGCCCTTTCTCCCTCCTTCCCCCATTTTTATTCTCCCAGCTTCTGATGGCAATAGAAGGATGGTGTGAGATGACGAAAGAGCTGTGGGAGTCTCACATTGGTTTTCCAGCGCCATTGACACCACTGGAGTGGGGACCCACTTAAAGGAGCTGTCACTGAGGCTCCAGGGTCAGTGCATGCCTGGTGGGTTGTGCTTGGCTGGCTCTGGATGCCCACCCAGCTGCTTGCTCACTGTCCTTCCTCAACAGAACAGAGGGAGAGAAACAAGAAGGAAAAGCTCCTGGGCTGAGGTGCAGGGAGCTCATCTTACTGTCAACAAAATAGGTTCATCTACAGGGAAAATTAATTTAATTTGATGCCAATTAAAATTGAGTTGGCTGGTGAGAAACAGATTAAAAATCTTGAAAACTTTTCTTCCTGGCCTGTTTTTTCCCCAGGCTCAAATTCCCCTGTTGGGACATGTAGGCTGTGTCTGGCACAGAGTAGCCTCTGCAGTTCCCCTTCACCAAAACCTCGACACCAACAACCAGTACAGTATGAATTTAATTATTTTATTATTTTATTATTATAAAGCTCCAGGTTCCAGCATCTAGAAGTCCACATTTTGTTCTGAATCAGCTTTAACTTCTGCAGGTGGATTCACTATTCTTCTGCATGTTACTGAAAAGATTGAGGAGAATTTGTAGAACTGGAAATTAGTAACAACTTTTATATTTGTTTCTTTTCAAAAGCTAGCAGCATGTTTCTTATTTTGGCTATAAATTTGTAGCCTTGTTATTTTAATTTCATGCTTAGTGCAGTTTTTGCCTATGCCATTTTTTGGCCTTGGACTGTCTTTATGTTCAGGCAAATTTTTCTGGGATGGTCTTGATTTCTTTTTAGAGATTGATACTACCTTCTTCAGGGAAATACACAGTTTTAACTAGCCCTCAAAGTTGATAGCCCCCTTCTGTTGGTAACTCAAAATCACTTTTTGCAACAATCCTTTTTGCTTTTATTGCTTGACAGGTAACTCTCAGATACTGAATTTACTTTGAAATGAGTGGACCTCATACATGAGTAGAGTCCACATTGCTCAGAATTATCAAGGCAATCCATGGTCTGATCTGGAAGTGGTGAAAACACCTTTCCCAGGGAACACCAAACCCCTGATTATTCTGAGCAAGTTCACCTAGTTGTTTTTTAATTTTCCTCTAAACTAATGATGATGAGCCATTTGCTCCACCTTCCTTTTGCTCCCTGCAGTGCTGCCCTCCTTGGGAAATGCATAGCAGCAGACCATCAAAGGACAATAAAAATTACTCTCCAGCATGGCCATTCATGTTTTCCATCGTCTTACGTGTCAAATATTGCAGCATCGGAAAATATAATATTCATATTTCACATTATTAACTCGGTCTTAGTCCAGGATTAAATAATTATTTACTTACAATACTAAATTAAATTTTACACAGAATCATTATTCTTCCACAATTTTTCTGGTTTTTCCATTGAAAGACACAAGCTGCCTCTTGGTACTGATTTATACAATGAGAACCACTAATTTTCTACTATTTTCCCAGTCAATTCAAGGTGTGAATTGTGCACTTTGTGTGCTCCAATGGGTCAAAGTCCATTTCATTGTCTTTGCCTTACTGAACTTTATAAGGACACAAGAAGCTCTGAAAATTTCTGTGTCTGCTGAGAACCTGTGACTAGTCACTTTTATTTATGCTCTTTGCTTTTAACCTTAGTTTAGATATCCATAGGGATCCATCAGGGAAAAGGATTGTAATTTTTCCTCAGCAGTACCAAGCTTTCCTTCTATTCCTTGGCAATCATATTTGAAATACATTTGTTGAGATTTAAGTCATAGATCCTGCAAATGTATGTTTTGACCACTCTATCTCTGTACATTTTATCTTGTTTTATTGTGTACTGGAATGAGGTAAGACTTGGAATTTCTAATGTGAAGAAACCTTCCCATAAACAGGACCATCGACAGAACTCGGACACATGGAGCACACGTCAGCTCCCACATTTTTGCCTTATCTGCATCCAAGCTGCCTAGCAGCCTGTCAACTTTGTATGGAAAGAGCCAAATAATGTGGGAGTGATTAATTCAGGGTCTGCATGATTTTATTCACATTTGTGGCTGACCATCAACAGGAATTAGTGAGGACTCCACACTCGAAACACAGAGGCTACTGCTCTGGGAACTGCAGCGGAGACAGTTTAACTTTTTTTTTACACAAAGTTAAATCCCTCTCTTTTCTAGTGTATTCTACAGCAGTGACATTTGTGACACTTTTTTCTTGTATAATCTTAATAAAAAACGTTTGCCGAGAGTTTTGAGGTTATGTGATGTAGGACAACTTGAGAGAGTGGCACAATTCTTATGTTGTGTCATTAGTACCAGAAGACTGCAGGATCCCAAATGAAGATGTTGTTAGTGGAAAGCCACTGTGCAAATTAGCCCCAAGCCCTCACCCTGAGGGGCAAGTGAAGTTATAACCACATAACTGAAGTTAATAGCAGGACAGGAGAAGCAGGACAGAAGTGTGACACCTTCCTTCAGGAGAGCCACATTCCAGCCATGGCTATTCCCCTGGTGATTCTATCACAGAATTTATAATATTTGATGTTTTCTTTTACACCACACCTCTTGTGATCCTGAGCATCTCAGATCCCATAAAGGGGAAAAAAAGACTTTCCAGCACTTGCATTTCCAGTGGAAAGCTTGAATGGTAAGGAGTTCAAAACCACAAAGCACAGTAAAAAAGCACGATTACTTATTATTAAAATGACTCAAGCCACTCTGTGACTTTTAAAAATGCATGAAGATCTTGGCATATTTGATGATAATGTCTGGCTTGGATGTTCCAACATTGTCAAGCATGTATATTTTAAGGCACTAGTTTACAGGCCATTTAATGAGAGGAAAATGCAAGGGTAGAAAGGGGGCAATTCCTCAAACCTGTCAAAAGAACTCTACACACTACATTGCTACCAAATCTGAAACTAAAGTTGAATGATATTTTTACCAATCCTGCAAAAAAACCCCCAAATTCCTAAATTGAGGAGGAAGTATTCTGTCCCATCAGCCAATTTTAAGCATTAAGGACAAAGGACTTGTGTTTGAAGATGTGCAGTAAGATCCACGCCATACCTGTCACTAGAAGAATGATAAAAGCTTTGCAGTACTGACAACCTCCTCCTTCTCTATGCAAAGACATATCAGAAATTTTCACTAATAGAAAAGAACAGAAAATTCAAGATCTTTCCAAGTTTTCTTTCAGTATAGCATCTGAAGTGAATTTAACATGATGCATAAGAGGCAGCTACAGAATTCAACATTAAAAGGCCAAGACAGTAGCACAGCATCTCAGGAAGCACTGCTGAGTACCAGATGTATCCTCACTGTGCAAGTGTTAAAACACTTCGTTCCAAGACTCAGAACATCAGAATCTATGTAAAGTGGGGGAGCTCCCCCTACAAATTTGGAGTACAATGACAGATTTGGCTAGAGAAGTTGACAGGATGGTGTCTTTGAGATGGAAGCACCATGTTCCCAGCTGGACTCCAGGCTGTAATACTTTTCAGTGTTTTTCTTCATCAGAGAGTCCTTTCTGAGGGTGGTATAGCTGACTTTCCCTCTAAGCTCCATTGTAAAGAAGGCAAGGCATTAGCTAGAAACAATGAGCAAAGTCCCAGCCTTGCTATTTAACAGCAGGAGTAAAATCCACTAGCAAACTTTGACTTGCAAAGTCAGCAAACACATCTGTTCTGGTTGATTTCTGGATGCTTTCATAACAGTATGCATTCTTTGCAGATCACTGTGAGAAACATGACTGACCAACAGGCTTTCTTGATTAATAAAACCAAACCAATTTGCACTCCAGTTTTGCCTTCTCTAAAGGAAAAATACATTCATTTCATGGAGCTGCACAATAGAAAGTCTACAAAGTGTGGAACAGCTCTTTCTATAATGTAGAAAATCTTTTTTTAAAGTTGTTACCCGAATTTCTAAGCTTTGTCCTGGAGATGGTTTTGATTAAATTTTGAGTAAAGACTTTAATCCACTTAGCAGTTTAAACAAGAGGAAAAATTTGATCAAAACATGTAATTGTAACAGACAACTGAGTTATATGATTCCTCTGAATATCAGAGGCTTATGCTTCAAAATAAATATCAATATTTGGTCCCAACATACAGTCAATTAATCAATCAACCATCCATTTGAATCTTTCTTAAATATCGTGGAGAATGACTGTGTCATCTCTGCCTGCAACTAACCTGTTTGCAAAATTTATTGAAGAAAAATCATTTTGAAAACGTGCACACTCATTGTGACTATGATGTTTATATTACATATTGATATACCCAAACTGAGCACAACTTGATGCTCACCCTGCTTGTGGTAATCCATACTCTTCTGGGTAGTCTTGCCATTCCTGTGCAGCAATCAGTCCTTTGTAGACCTTCTGCACTTGCTGTCTGGAGTTTACAGGAATTTTTGTTCCAATCTCTGCAAATGAAAAATCAACTAATCCGAGAAGCAAACACTTTTCTGATTCCCAAGAAGATGATTAGATGATACATTGTCTTTGGACACAACCTCTGGATCCCCTTCCATTTTATTTGGAAGACATATAAAGACTTCTCTATTGTGTATATAACTTTGTTTTTAATACTAGTGTGGCAATCAAGCAATAATATGTTCATCATCCTGATTCAGTGGTATCCCCAGCAAGCTCCAGGGAAGCTCCTACAACATTCTGCTCAGGATGCTCAGAAAACATTTGTCAGACTAATGTATTTGGGTGTCAACATGACAACCTTGTAATGTTTTCAAGTTTTAAAAAGTATAACCTTCTATTTTTAAATTTGATTTAATTTAATTTTTATTTTATTTAGGGTTTTGGATGTAACTTTGAAGTATAAATTCTGATATTGTATTATTTTCTGAGATGAGACCTTTTTAGAAGCAGTATAGTAATAATATGACACAAGTTTTTCCCTCACCAGCATCTCCAGCCAACAGCTCATCCCCCATCTCCAGGACACCACCAACAGAACAAGTGCTGACACTTTCTTCAAAGAACTGATCACAAACTCTGCTCTTGATTTCTTGATATATTTCTAGAACCATACAAAGACAGATCTGTGTGCATTATATTCATTGTGGTCATAACTGCAAGAAATGTGGAAGACATTTCAAGCTGCAAATAATCAACAGCAAAATTCCTGCTGACTTCCTGGGAGCCAGCACTTCCCAATCATGCTCTAAATATGTAATTTATGATCATAATAAAAGACTGGGATGTTCAAGTAATGGAATTTTTAAAATTATTGCCACAAAAATAGAGACTGACCATGTATCACCACGACCAGTCATCTTCTGGAAAATTTATGCAGTAACATTGATGTGAGCACTTAACCAGTGCCCTAATTTGGTAGTAGTAAAAGAACTGGAAGATCTTTCCAAGTTCATTCAGCAAAAGTTCTGTTTCTCCCTGGGTTAAAGAGCCTCCTACAGCATTGTGTAGAGCGTGTCAGTTAGGACAAGTTTCTTTTTTAAATGCAGAGAGGCATTTGATGACCATCAATGGACCATTGCTGAAAAAAGAATGCCATTCACTTTGGCTTTTGAGAGAAGACAAAATATTTTAACTTGAAGGAAGAGAACGAATGCCAATGATTTGACTTCTGATAGTGTTCTGTACCTATTACTACAGACTCATTATCAAAGTGGGAGAAAAAAGAGATAAATTTGTAGCATTTTGTTAAGAATCATATTTTTAAGACATGTATTAATAAACAACTCACTGTTTTACTAGTGTTCACTACTACACTGTTTAAAATTGTTGTCTAAAAAAACAAATAGTTTGACTTTATTCAGTAATAGTTTGTGCATTTATTATTCAGTCTGGACAAAGGAAAGCATCTAAAAAATGCTGTTGTGTAAGTCTGAAATGTGAGGAATTATGGGCAATATAAGCAAATGTGAATCTCTGATGCATATTAAAATGGTTACAATTACACAGCATTTAAGACATGGATAAAACATCAATACTACATCCATCACAAAAATATTGTTAATATTATTGCTACTGAAATAGAATAATAACTATAATTAGAATAATTATCACTATATAAGATGTAATGTATATATTACTATATACATTATCATTATATAAGAATGATGTATCACTGAAAGGAGAAACGAATTTGAAACCTGAGCAACTCAGCAAACACAAAACTTGATAGTGCAACTTGGGTGGTTTTTCTGTGATGTTCTACTGTTCAAATATTACTCTAATTCAGCAGCAGGACTATTAGTTTTATGTGGGTCTTAAAATTAATAAACAATGAAAACTGGTAGCAGATGAATCTTCTTGAAGCCTCAGAAGAACAATATTCTTGGAAAAAGCACAGAAAACATTTTTTTGGTCAGTTCCTGCAAGAATATTGAATTGAATAGAAGGCATGAAATGATGCCATGTAAAAAGCATTCTCCAGTCCAGTATTTCTTTAGCACATTTATGGACCATTGATGAAAAAAGAATGCCACAGATGATATAAAATCTTTCTATACAGCATTCAGGATGTCCATGTAAAAAAAAATAAATCAAGACAATCTCATCCATACATTAAGTCACTCCTGCAATGGAGTTTACAATACCTGCACTAAGTCCATTTGATAACTGCAATCACACTGTATGTGAACATAAATTATATAAGTCCCCCTGATAAACAATTTATATTGGTGGCTAATTCCTTCCAGGAAAAAGGACAAAAGCTTATCACTTGTTGCCTTCATCCAAGGGGTAGGGAAAAATCTGTAAGCTCAAATGTGGGCACAGGAAATAGCAGAAGAGCAGGGTCTTGAGTTTTGTAAGGCAGTTTTGGTGTGAAAAGGAATTAGGCTCTCTAAGGTCATGTCTGCATGGATAATTTCAGACAGTCGGGAATTAACCTCACCATTTACTGAGCTGGCAGGACATGACACATTTCTGATCAGAAGCCAATGTAAAGACACACAAAAAATTCAAAATACTAAAGTGATCTCAGTCTCTGGAATGACTGCTGCTTTTTCTTCGTTCTGCCACCTAATGATGGAAGTGAAGGAATTCAATGCTTCAAGGAATTCAAGGGTAATTTGTCAATGAGATTCTTACAGCAAGGCGAAAATTCAAATATTCCTGTATCTTAAGTATCCACAGTATATAAAGGACATATTGCCCATTATTCCCTTTTTTGCATGACTTGCACACACCTGGTCTCAGACCCAATCTAGAATCCTGTAGCAGATGAGGAACCAACAGAAATCTACAGAAATATAACACAAATGTTTCAGACTGTATGATGACACAATATTCAGTATTAACTCTGTGTAAACTACTGGCTGCAAATCACACAAATCAAGTGGTCAAGAACTGCTCAGTTCAAGACCATGAAGTAAAAGTGGTAAAATAGAGTGGGCCTGACTAACACCAAGGAAAGACAACATTTTGAATGCTGGATCTATTGTTGCCCTGCTTTTTAAGTCACTTCTAATACATGCAACAAACTGTCCAACCCATGTTTTTATACAACAAGATTTATGGTTTATTTCCTTTATGAATTATATGACCATATAGAGAAAAATGTTTATTATATGAGCTTTGTTGATGTTCTAGTTCGTGCTTTTTCATTCTGAGGATTAGTTCCAGAGTTTCTTGTTCCTCTCAGTACAGTCTTGCCAAAATTTAACACTACCAGCCAGGCCTCCAAGGCAGACAAAGTTCTACCCTGCAGACATACAACATGCTATTTCCTCTTTTATGTCATTCTACACTCTGTATGTAGGAACAGAAAAGAATTTAAAAAAAAAATGTGATGCCAACTTCTAGGAGACAGACTGGATTTTGCAAACCTGTCCCTGGCTTTAAATTGAAAGAGAGTGGGCTCAGATTGGATATTAGAAAAGAATTCCTTTCTGTGAGGGTGGTTAGGCCCTGGCACAGGTTTCCCACAGAAGCTGTGGCTGCCCCATCCCTGGAAGTGTCCAAGGCCAGGTTGGATGGGGCTCTGAGCAACCTGGGATAGTGGAAGATGTCCCTGCCCATGGGGGTGGCACTGGATGGGCTTTAAGGCCTCTTCCAATCCAGGCCATTCTATAATTCTATGATTCTCTTCTCCCAAATTTCCACAAACTTCCCACAAAAATTCTCCTATGGTTAGATAGAAATGAAAAATATCCCTAAGTTTTAAAGCTTTGTATACAGTATGGAGAAGGCGGAAGTTATTGTATGTTGTAAAGCTCACCTACTGAATAGGTCTGGTTTTCCTGTATAAGTCAATTTCCCCTCTGAGACTTGGAGTTTCAAATGTAACCCCAGCTCCCAGTCAGGTCTGGCACGTCTGTGGTCTGGTCTGTAATTTTGCTTGCAGGGTAGAGAGGAAGATCAAAAGACTACAAACTGTCAGAGGTAAGAAAAAATATGTACAGTTCTCTGTGACCATCACAATATTCAAGAACTGAAATTAAATAACACATGAACTAATGGGAAAAAATACATCACAGTTGCCAGTGAAATCTTACTGACTCCAATCATAAGCTTCTCCAAAAAGTGTTTTTGCATAGTCTTGCAAGTCAGAATACAAATCTCTTTATTAGAAGAAGGTTGATGGACACATAAGGCTCTGGGAAAGGGAATACTTTGATGCCTTTAGTAAAAAAGGAATATTGTTTCATGTACAGACCTAGAACAAAACCAAGAAGTTCACTGAGGAATCTGCTCATACCACATTTCTACAATTAAACACACATTGTGAGAAAGCACTAGGCAATCAATTTCCTTTTACAGTACCTCTACATTAAGAAAACACCAAGGGGACATCTATGTCATCTTTGGTTCAGTTACAGAGACAAAAATTTCAGCAGTTTAGGGACAGAAAATGAGTAGGAAACTCGTTAACACTAAAGGATTTTCTTGTCTGCCAGAAAAAATGGAAACTGATCTGTCAATCAAGTGTCAAATAAAAGACTGTATTTTAATCCATTTGCAGGGTAAGCTCATCATCCAGAAAAACCAGCAGTGTTCACTTCTTCATTGAACCATTGTGTATACAAAAGACAATACCCTTGGGTTTGATTACACAAATGAAGCATGGAAAGAGATTTAAATAAAAACCTTAACTTTCTGCAATACATATTCCGTACTGCCAAATACATATGCAACTATTTTTCTTATTACTATAAGAAAGCAATTTATAAAAAGTGCTGATGAAAAATATCAGTTAAACAAAAAAAAAAACACCCCAAAACATCTCCCAATAACAAGAAACACACTTAAAAATGCTCATAAGCTCACCATAAGAGAGATAATTCTTAGTTTATTTATATACCTAAGCATGAACACTTATTTTCCCTCATTTCATTCAGAGCTCTTCTACAACTAAGGCCCCAATTCTACAATCAATACAGTGTAGGCACAGAAATTCCACTCCATCTGCTGTTAGCAAGACTAGAAAGACCTATGAGTGATCCAAAGTCCAATAATGTCAGTGGGGATTTCTTCTACTTCCTTCGATGTACTTAGAAAGGGCATGTGAGGTCAGCAAGCTGCACTCCTTATTCTGTCAGAAATTCCAGTGAGGCAGTGCAGTATCAGTCTCCACATAATTACATACATCTTCTTCCTGAAACTGAGGTCAGTCACATTAATCGTAATTTCATGAGAAAATGACTTTTGGAATTGAACTAGCTCCATCAAACAGAAATAAAATACACACTATACATTGGTCATGGCAATGTTTTGTGATACCCTAAACAGATGCACTGTTTAGTTTTTAAATTTTTTTGTTCCTAGACTTGGATTTGTTTATAAATTCCTGACAACACTCCTGTGTTTCAGTACTGATTCTTCTGTTATACATCAAAAGCAGTAAGAAATAATTAAGCTGCTCAGGCTCATCTGAAGCAATGGACTTGGGCAGATTCTTTGGAAATAGAGATGGATTTGTATCTGTAACCAACTAAATGTTTGTCTTCATTTTTTAAAATATCAAAAATAATGGTGAATCACATTAACACACGGTGCCAAATTTAAAACAGACGTAACAGGGAAAGGTTTTCATCCTTGCTGCAGTTCTCTAGAACTTCAACCATGGGCTACTAGAAAATTTAACTAAAGCAAAATCCTAAATAAAACAAATCTTAAATAAAACAAATCCTAAAAAGAACAATTTCTTTCCAATGATTTTTTCCCTCTCATATTTGCTATCTGATAATAATAGCTAAATAAATAAATAAATAGAAGAACATAATCCACAAACATTTCTATCAAGCATTTAGATTAATCTTGACTCAATGATACAATCCAAAAAGATCGGCATATATTCATCATTTGCTAGATGGAGATTTGCAGCTTCACAAATCACACTGTATCATCAGCACCGAGAATGTCAGTCTCTGTTTTCCTCTGGAGTTGGCTCTTCCTTTAATAAAACATTTAATTGTTTCTGTGCACATGAAAGGAAAAGTTCCAAACTATGCAGATTTCTCTGACGGACAACTTCATCAAGCTGTTGAAATAAAAGAAAAAAAAAAAAATCAATCAACTTTAAGAAAACCTGGAAACAAATGCCAGGGTTTGTTAGCAAAAATCCAGCCACATTTAACAACAAAAATTCAACAACTAAAGAACCTAAGTAATTCAATGTGTATAATTTAATAACGACCTTTCAATGGAGTGTTTGAGTTTCTCCAAAGTAAGATGTACACAAAGCTAAATGCAATTTTAAAGCTGACAAATTCTACACAATTTTTTTGGGAATGTTAAACAGCCTAGCTGCCATGCTAGGTAAATCCCCACAGAAATTACAACTGCTGCTTTTATAAAAAATACTGCTTCAGTTTTAAAGTGATCACTAAATATGACTGCATATTCAAAAATTCAAAGCCTAATTTAAATTCAGTTTAAATTACCTAAAGGTAATTTAAATGGCAGCATGTTTAAGTAGTTTCCAGAGGAAAAGTCAACCTATTTGCTATTTACTTAGGTTGTTCCTACATTTTATCCCTTAATACCAAATAATGTGAACTATATTATATATATATATAAATAAAACCTTGCAGTATAGACAATCTTCTCCAACAAAAAAGATAAGAACACCATAGCAAGATTTAGCAGGTTATGTCATAAAAAATGACAAAAATATGGTTTACTGAAAAGCATTTGAATTATTTTAACATTAATTAATAAATAGAATGCACTGCAAAATTCCTTCCATTTGAATGTTCAAGTTCAGATGTCAAACAAATATTATCAGAACTGAGAGATATTTTCAATCTGACTGTCCTTTGATCAGACCAAATTCAACTAAATACCCATATAATGATGATACAGGGTGAGACTGAAAGATAGTGGTAAAAGGCTAATATGGCATGAAATTTATGCCACTCAAGGGAAAGGAAGTAATGGAATTTTGAAGAAGTCAGCACTTCTGTCAGACTACTGTGCACAAGTTCATATTTAATGGAAAATGGTAGGTCTTTCAGAAAGTATATCCTGACTCATCTTGGACTCATAGCTTTAATTACAGCTTTCAACAAAAGCTGATATATCAGTCAGCAGTCCAGTTAATTGCTCTAACAGTCACTAGAATGCCCATTTTGTTTCATAGCAGATGGACTATTTTAAAAATATCAACACAGAATACAAGGCAAGGATAGTGACAGCTTCCCACTTCAAGTTGCAGGGCTGTGATTCAATACACAAAGGGAAATATTTTTATGACCCTGTGCTTTTCTGCTCCATAAGTTCCTCTAATTTATGGAAAATGGGTAGTTAGAATATTTTGGCAATTTGTTTCAACAGAGATGAATATATCAAATCTAGTCACCAGCAGAACATACACATATTTTCTAAACACCACACAATCACAAAAATCTCCTACAGTAGTAGAAGGATACAATCACAGGATGGTTTGGGTTGGAAGAGACTTTAAAGATCACCCAGTTCCAGCCCCTGCCATGGGTAGGGACACCTTCCACTGGACCAGGTTGCTCAGAGCCCCATCCAACCCAGGTCTGCCTGTGTTTCTACTTCTGCAAACTTTCAGCTGTTCAAAATTTTACATCTCTCTGCAAAAGCAGGTATTAGGGTTCCATACACAGCCTGATGAGAACAGAGCCCACTGATTTACAGCAGATTTTAAAGCAGATCTAATTCAAATAAATGACAGAAAAGTCTGTTCTTGATATATTCAAGTAACAGCTGCTACTAACAACAAACTGGAAGAAACAGCAAACTAATCTCTAAAGGAGCTGGAAGAGTCTGCAACAAATGAACAAAAAACCCCACTCTGTTGTGCTGGTGCATTTTCTCTGATTTGAAAACTATCTTGCCTCCTTTTTATCTTCTGGACCAAAATACTTTGCCTGCGGAAGCTTGCAGATTTTTTTTTTTTTTTTTTTTTTTTGTGCTTGTGATCCATATTTCTTTGGGGAATGAATGGACAGATATAGCACAGTTCAGATAATATCATCTGTTGCATGTTAAGAAAGAACATCAGATACCTCCTTCTCTAATTAATATAATTCTTAAATTATATCATCAGATTCTGTTGCTTCTGGTAGGTGTTCAGTTGGAGAAGCTCAGCATGAAACTGAACTTTAGTGGTTTTCATTTATTGCATATTATATCATTATACACCTAGACAGTTCTTACTGAGCTTTGACCATGAGCTTTGGTTAAACTCTCCATTTTCTTTTCTTGCAGCCTTTCCTTGCAAATTCTGCTTTAAAGAGACCAGGGAAGTTCACCAGATGTGTGTTCTCATATGCTGCTGTTAACTTTCTTTACCAAGGCTGCAGTCTCAAATTGTATAGGATTAAATTTATTTCACCAAGTACTAAAGTAAATGTTTAATGTGTTTAGTGATTGGCTGCAGCATAAAAAAAAACCAGAATTTTTTCAGGCTTGAGCAAGATTTTAAAAGTCTCAGATGAATTAAGTACACATTTGAGGAGCCTTTGTTGAACTCAAGTGGTTAATTGGTAGTCTCCATTTGTACATAAGGAAATTTTACTGCTTGTTAAAAGTTTATGTAAATGGAATAACATAAAACTTGAGAATTCAGTTCCCCCTTGTTTGCTCAGTTTATGAATATGTATTGTCTTCAGCCTTGGACATTCTAAAAATCTTCAATGCTGTAGTAAATGATAAAATAATTGAGAAAGACTTGGGATCTCCACATAACACAAAAAGAGCAACATATGATGCTGACTTTGCAAATGGTACATTTGAATGTATTCAGAAGGAGCATATGCTTGTTAATGAGAAAATTGCCTTGGCTGGGAAATAGAAACAACTGAAGCTTTATTGTATAGTATATTGTTTAATGAACTGTTAGCAATGGGGACAGCTTTTTTGAAGAGCGCCTCCACATTGCTGTGCTCCTGATTGCATAATACACTACAAAATAGGAAAATTTATAAGATATTTTAAATCTCACTTTTCCAGTCTTCTCTCTATATTTTTAGGTCTTGTTGACTTGACAGAATGATCTCATTATTTAAACAAACATAAAGGGACATCTGGCAAATTCAAAACTGAATGTGACTCATATGCAAATGTAATCAGCATGAATAACATATTTGGGATGGAGCATTCACACAACCAAACCAACCCAACTGTTCTGATTCTATACATGCTGAAAAATGCATCATGTTGTTTCAGATCTGCCAAGAAAGGGCATTTTCCTACACCATATTGTTACTGTTGTCATTGCTAGTCAATATTTCTCTTACACTCTATGAAATCTATTGGTTCAAAGTTCTGGAATTCTTTAGGCTGCATCCAGTTGGTGGAGCTTCAATTTGTTCAAAGCTTTAATATTCCAAAACTACATTATTTTAAGTTACTCAACAGTATATTTTAACTCTGTACAGATTTTTTCTTTTTCCTTAAGATCCAGAGGTTCCCTCTCTAGGCACTTGTATGGATCCGGCTGAGAAACTGGATATATGAGATTTGGAAAAAAACACTTCTTGAATTCCACTCCTTCAATTCCCACTATCCTTCAGACATTTCATTTACCAAAAGTGAGCAGAGTGTTGCAGGGCCATCCAACACATTCAGTGCTGTTTGTTCCCCTCTCTTTAAAGCTGCAGCCCACTTCCCAGCTCTAAGTGTCTTTCCACACTGCTGCTGGCCAAAGATGCCTGGATGAGACTCCCTGTGGGATCTAACCCCAGCCATATCCACAGCCCACCCAGGATGATGTGCCTTTGAGCCATGCAAGGCAGGGCCTGAAGGCACAAGCCCCAGCAGAACTCCTGAGTGGATGCGAGAATTGGACTTGGGAAATGGAAAGAAAAACAAACAAAAAAAAGACACTGTATTACCACCAGGAGGACACTTCCACCCAAGGCTGCTCTATTTCACTTTAAGTTAACCCATTTTCCCATGCATTGCTTCAGCCACCCATAGCTCAAACCAAACCAAAGTTAATGACTATTCTTAGCTCCACATTTTCCTAGATTTATCTTACCTTTCATTTTTTTTCTGTGAAATGGACACGAAGTTTATATGAGTGATGCCTAAAGTAGAAATTAGTTTCTTACACAAACAACTGAATGTGCACATCCTCCATATCTTCCCCTTGCAATATCTACCTACAAATAATTGTTTTCATAGCATTCTTACTTATCTTCCTCTATTAAATATTCAACATCTTTTTAAAATACTTCAAATTACTAGAGGAGAAACCCAGTCAGAACTCTATAAATAACTGCTGTATATCAGAATTATACTCTCTCTTTCTAGTAACTAATAAAATAGCACATGGAAAATATAATTTTAGGTTAAGCACTGAAGGACATGAGATGAAATCCTGATCTCACCACAGTAAAGGTATATTTTGTTATTAATCTCACCGTGGCCTGAAGTTCACCCAGGAAAGTGAAGAAAACAAAATTATGTTAAATATGGCTCTTCAGTTTTCCTGTCTGTAAAAATATAAAACTGTTTAAAAGTATATTTTTCAAAATTATTTCTCAGATAATACAACTTCTCAATACCAAATTCAGTATTCAGTAGCAGTTCAGCTCACTACTCTGGCTCTGTGATACTAACAGGAGTAAAAACTGCAATCTTCTTTTTATCATGAAATTCAATGAATACAATGACCAGAGATTAAAAAAGAGCAAAGATGTTGAGGAAGAAAGCTTTTAATTATACTTCTATTACTGGTGTTTTTGTAGTTGATCACACGTAAAATTTTTTTTTTTTAAAATGCCATTATATCGTAATGAAGCAGAGCAGTTTCCCAAAGATCATAAAATCAGAAATAAGTTTGTGAGTCCTGTTACTTTTCCAGGAAAACTGCAACGATCATAAAGAAAATATCCAGCAGTGATATTTATGCTTATATTCATCCATACAGGAGGAAGGACCAGTGGGGGAAGACTTAAAATCCTTAAAAGTATCCTTGTTACTCAAAGAAAATCACATGCAAAATTTCAAATTCAAAATGAATGTTTTGGAAAATTGAAAACACAGAGATGGATGTGTGAAGAGAACAGGTTCTGAAGGTGGATTTAAGCAGCTGATAATAAGGCTTTCATTTATCTTGTGTTTACGAGTAGCTGGTGGTTGGCTGTTGAATAGGATTCATCACCAAGGCATTTCTTTGAAGTTAAATATTGATTAGCCACAGGTAATTATTCATAGATATCAGCCTGGCATAATTTCATATTTTTCAGAGGACTTGCAGTATCAGCATTCTTATGTATTTCCTGTCCCCTCTCTGAGGAATGTTCAATAGAAAGGGGACATTTTAACACTGGAGGCAAAAACAATTAAAGCTTTGTTGTAATAATTGGTAGTTTACCCTAGTTTATTTAATCTTGTTTATTTAATCTTCTCTATGTATTTTTATTACTGATAAATATACTAAAGCTTCATCTAAAGCTTTGCTGTTTGCAAACTAACTGATTTCAATTTTCTGTTTTTCTATATGGTTCTGCATTATATAAATTTACTAACTAAAACTTCTGTATAAAATAAAGGAAATACAATTTGAAAAATGATGACAGACTGTATTTTTTTACAATATAGTTAAACATTTTTTCTGAAGAAGATTAATATAGGACTAAACGAACAATTCCCATTTTTACTTGAAAAGACTCTGGAGTATTTTTTCATTTTATTCTATAGTTCTAACTTAGCACTGTTTGATCAACATGCAGATGGATGTGTCCATGGAGAACAGAACACCAGTCAAAAGTGGTGATGATGACAGATTGCTTTTCTAAATACTTCTGTGCTTAATTATTAAGGACTAGAGGAACAAATTTAAATCCCTTTGAAATCAGTGGAATCAGGAATATACATTACTTAAGTATAAGGAAGAAATTATAGTGATGCTTGATTTGTTCATGTACATAAATAATTTACTAAAAAATTCTTTCAGTGGCACTCCCTCGTCTGTGCAGAGACTTGCTTGACAATGACAACACGTTAAAAATATAGTGGGTTGTTCCTGGAGCAGGGAATCCAGATGTAATGCAACTTCTTGCTTAGAGTCAACCATAGATGTTGCAACTGAATTTGCCTTTAGGTATTTCTGTTTATCCTAATTGCATGTACACCTGTACCTAACAATAATTACTTAACGAGAGATAATTATTTAAAATAATTTTGGCATCAGTCTGAGCTATAAATTACGGTTATGGCCTTTCTGAACAATGATCTGAACTTCAATTCTAAGTGAATAAATGGTTGCATTTTAAATCTATGATACTTTCTAAATATTTTTAGAGATGAAGCATTTTGGAAAAATAATGGCTTTTCATGTATGATCAAAACCTTAACTATTGCAGGCTCCTCCTGGCCCAATTGATGGTGCAAAGCACAACTGCAGCTTAGTGCTAGAATTCCACTGTACTGGATATTGGCCAAGAAACCCAGCCCAACAGACCCCTGCAGTAGAATTAAACACTCATCAGTGTCTTCTCACTGCTTGATTGGTCAATGTTCCTCTGTGAGGAAAATTCAAAGACAAGGGGTTTGCTTTGTACAATTTTTATGACATATAGACAGGTTTTGTTTGGGTTTTTCCCCCCACACAACTAGAATGAGCCTGACACAATCCTGAAAGGTTCTGTAGCTGCAGAAATTCAGCCACATGTTAATATTTTCTAGTAAAACTATGGGTCCAGAACTCTTTATCAGTGCACTAATATGAACTTCTCCCCACAGAATCAACAGAAGGCTTTAAAAAAATTCCCTAGCACATTAAATAGAACATATAGAAAAAATATTACCATGAGGAACCTACAAATCTGAGGGTTGGATGAGGAAACAATGAACTACTTCCTCTCATTTCTATAATGAATGAGAAGGAAAACAGATCCATATGGTACATATGTGCAGCAGAGCTTATTTTAGAGTTAATCCCAGAACAGGACATTTTTGTCTGTCCACCTGTGAATTTCTACTATTGATAACACTAAGTATATAAAAACAAGGTTCTTCTTGGCTGTAATTTATACAGTATCTGCTACACATTAGAAAGTCATCAGTGTTCAAGACAACCTCTAGGAAAGAGTGATGTTTAATAAATTATATTGCCATGTGAAAATCTTTTTTTTTTTCTTCCCCCTTTAAATAAATAATGCTGCAACTTCTAAACCTTAAGGATTTTATGCTCTGAATTTGATCATTAAAATAATACCATATGTTGGACACATCTTTAAAACAGATTTGCCTAGTTTGCTGAAGGTGGTGGGAAAACACCCTGTCAAACCTCTCAGAATCTCCACTGTCTCCCAGCTGGACCCAGGAATGTAAGAAAATACTAACTTTTCTTTATATAAATACAAGAAAGAAATTTGCTTTCAATCAAAGAAATTAGATTGAGTGCAAAAAGACCTAAAAACGATTGCAGCACCTGCGCAGACTTCTGTAGAAGGTGAAAAATAGGTATTTTCTAAGCCCACAAAAATAATATATATTTATGTGCAATAGGACACGAGAATTCCCTTCAGTGACCTACCTATTTTAACAGGTTACAAACATGGGGTTTCTTGACAAAATTATTTATAGACTACTGCCATGCACTAAAAAAAGGAGTTACTATAATTGCTACAATAATTGCTGATTGCTCCAGCAATCTGGTTGTTGTGGTTTTAAGTCTCAGATCCAAGATTCTTAAAACTAACAAACAGAAACACATGCAAACAGTGCCTTCAAAATCTCTGACTGACAAATGGTTAATATTTGGCCCTGGCTAATGCCTGCACAGCTTCTGAAACACAATGGATTACAGACTCCACATGGCAGGCACAAGCAGAAGACTAACCACAATGTGGCCAGATCACTTCCTCTGATATGAAAAAAGAGAACTAGAAATTTACAGCAGCACCTAAATAAAGGATTTATAAGTGATTCAGACTGGTTTCTATCCAGGCTTGTCAGACCCTGAATGCTTATAGAATGTAGAACTCCTTAATAGTTTTTTCTCCAACTGTTTTAAGTAACCAAGTCAGTGTTAGGCACTATCACATCCTGATTTAATACAGCTACAAATGACTTGGCAGAAATTACACAGGGCTTCTGTAGAGCTTCATAAACCCAAGTTGCCACCTCTCCAGGAAAATGCCTGAAGACAATCAAACCATGCTTCCTGAAAGCCCTGAGTGCAGGGCTGGGTGATAGATCTGGTATCAAAGATCTGCTTCATTTGTCAGTATGCAAACGTGCTCTAAATTAATCCACGGTAACCATGCTTGGTTAAAGGCAGCAACAATCTTCCTACACATAAAAATTACTATTGTTATCAAACCAAATTAAAAAATGCTATCTGATGGGCTCACGTTGAGTCAAGCTCACAGAATTGCCTTATAGTACCCAGATGATATCTACAGAACTGGATTAATTAAGCCTAACTGAGAAGCAGACAGCAAATACAGGCATTAATAAGAACAATCTTTTTTTGTTACTGTGAACATGTATTTTGCATTATCTGTGAATAAATACGTAAAATAGAAATAATCATTTCATCATAAGTGTTTGCAGTGTATACAAACTGAAAAAAAATACCCCAATAAGGCGCATGACTGTGAAACCACAGTCAAATTAAAATTAATTTTCAAAATTACCCTAATAATGTGTATAACTGCTCTTCCATTGTCATGGGTGTTTTCTAAACATCTATATCTAGTGTGATCCTTCATGAAAAGAAGGCTCAGCAGGAGCACCACTTCCTTGCCTCTGAGAAGGGTAGCAGGTGGATGGTAACACACATGACAGAGAATCACTGCTTTAGGCTGGGAGGTGAAAAAACTCTGCTATATGGAAAGCTGAAGCCACAAATAACATAATGAGTCAGACTCTAATTAATCTACCTAGATATCAAGGAGACTGGAGTTGCATCATGATTATCTGAAGGCTCCTGTGAAACTTTGACACTATCTGCCACAATCTCTAAAAGCAAAGTGTCTCCTAGAAAGACACTGGAGTTTGGTAAACAGAAACAGCAGGAAAAAAGATCCCACCTCTTGGTTTTGAGGAACACTTGATTTAACAGCCAGGTTTTCATTTAAATGAAACTTTAAGATGTGACAGGATAAAACAGTACATTCTAGAAGTCATGGGCAAAGATGATATCACATGAAATGCAGGTATCTTTCTAAAATTACCATTGTAGGTTACAGATGATGGATTCCCACGAAGAAATTAAATGGGGAAAAACAGCCTGCAGCAAATCTGTGATAAATTTAGCATTAACTCTGAGGCAGTATATACACATTAGGATAAGTAATTACACGTTAAGGTGCAGGGAATACAAAATTAATGTCCAACTATTCAGATAGAAATTTTTGAGCCCACATTTACTACTGGAGTTCTTCAGTATTGAGAAGATTGAAGATGATGTTTTTTTCTGACAGTAACATTTTACTGGAAAACTCAGTTTGGAGTTTGAAGCCAAGCTACTGCAGCAAAATCCAGGGCAGCTGCTGGCGAAGCAGTCCATAAAGCTGCAGCTGCAACAATGTCATCAAAGACAAGCCGTCCTTGTTTCACAACACAGCAGATTGAGTACCCACAGCTCCCAGCAGGACACCATTTAGAACAAACACCACAGGCAGGAGGATTCTAAAGGAGGAGGGAGAATTCACCAGCAGAACACAATAATCTGCAGGCTTTCTGCTCCACACAGCTCCAAATCCATCCTGCAACTGCCAGCCAGGAGAGACCCCTCAACAGCAGGGATGGAGAGCATTCCCCAAAGCAGTTTCCTCTGGGTACCTGCCTGGCTATTCTGCTGCTTTTCCAGATGCACATTTGTGTCAAGGCTTTGCTGAGAAATCACACCCAGAACACACAACCACAAAGAGAACAGCAGTTTTTCACATCGGCAATACCTTGTTCCACATTACTAAAAAAAACCAACAAAAAAACCCCCAGAAAACAGAAGAAACTGTTGCTCAGCAGGGTGGGGTGGGGGCAAAGGGCAAGGGAGGGAAAAATATACTTGACCAAATTATATGAGTCAGTAGCCTGCAGCCAAAGCAGAAAAAATAACATATATACTTATTAATAAGTCATGAAGCATCTTGCTGAGTTTCTAACACACGGGTAAATATTTGAATGCAAAAAGTAAACAGGAAACCACATCCCTTTGCTTCATCTATCTAATCTTGCTATTGCTGCAGGTAAGAAAATTTATATCTTTACATTTTTCTCTAGCTTCACGGACAACTCAATTGAGTCTCAAATTTTGATCCCACTGGCTTTGCTGCAGGAATCTAATTGCAGGAAATAATCATAGGAAAGATTCATCAGAACACATATGGTAAGGCCAACTTTCTCATTTATTTTTTTAAAATCAGACTTCAACATAAGGATAAAAACAGCAAAAGACATACCTGAAGAAAAAGCAAAGAAGCTGCAAGATTTGGGCTAAAAATACCTTGAATTTTCCTGCATATAACCAACTATGAAAAGTCACAAATAATTCCCCAGCTAGAAGTGTAAGCAGATAAAACTACTGAGGTTCAAGTACCTCCATCTAAAAGGACTTGGGTGTAAATGAGAAGCAGCACAAAAAAAACCAAACCAACTCTGGACTGTGAATATTGCTCAGCTGTAGGAAAACACAGCTCAGAACAGAATAAACCATCTTTGTACACAAAGTAATCTACTCATTTTATTTGTGCAGTGAACAAGAGAAAAAAATAATTTACCCTCAAAACTCTACAGCCAAGACAATCTGCCAAGTAATGTGACTTTGTGGTGGCTCTGCAATTCCTCTGGGCTTATCTTATCCTGGTACATGGACAGAAACATTCTACAGAGCACCTTGTTATTTCTGGATCTTTGCAACACAAACACAGAGACCACAAAACTGCCCCTGCCTGTCATGGAAACAATGGAGAAAAGGGCCTTCTGTATTCTGTCCTTGTCTCTTCAGGGCTCAATTCCAGTGTAATTAAAATGGCATCACAAAAATCTAGGGATGGAAGAGACAGAGACCCAACTTCTGATCTTTGCACTGGGAACTCATAATAAAATCAGTCAGGGTGGAACAATTGCCTCTTCTCTTTTGCAATCTGACAGCCCTGCAGGTGCATGCCAAAATGCCTTTGCTGAGCACGGCCATCATTAACTTTCTAAGACTTTAGGATCCCCTTGGTGCTAAGAGAATGGTACAACAGGGACTTGGAAAAAGCCAAGAAGTTGACCTATGACTAAGAAAATAAAACTGCAGATGATATTCTTAGCTTTAATTAATCCAAGTGATCATATTGAACTGATTAAACTTTCCATCTAGTACAAAGCAATGTGGATTGTACTAACTTAATGATCAAATTTATAACTGCTGCTATGTTACAAAATACTTAGCTGTACATACTCATAAATTCTGAATTAAGAAATGACAGTGAAATACAAATCTAGTTACAAGCATATAGATGAATTTGAAAGACAAAGACTGAAAATAATTAAGGTTGTTGTTTTTTTTTTAATAGGAATGACAAAAAAATACCCAAAGTCCTCCTCCTCCTCTAAACATTCACTTACTCAGTTTGACCTTCAAAATTCAGCTGACCTAACCTTCTCACCAGGATGGCAAGACAAGGCTATTCATGTTCATTAGCACACATGGATGCATAGATTTTCTGGGGTTTGTCATTCTTGCTCTTTTTTTTTTTTCCTTAAATTACCTACTTTTGATTAATCAAAAGGTCTCTTGAAAATGCCCATGGACAAGAGCCACAAATTGCACTAAAAATGCTTAATCCCACACATCTAATCAAGAATTTTGAATTTTTTTCTCTACTCAATATCAAAACATATTTTTTAAAAGCTGTACAGAACACAAAACAACCTGTCTTCAAACAGAAGATCTGGTTACAATTCTCACATTTCCACAAGCAGAGCATGGAATCCCGGCAGGGAGGGATGAACCTGGAGTAGCAGAGGAGAGCCTCACTTCCAGGGGCCCAGAGGTGTGTAAGGATGTCTGGCTTCCTCCTGTCACACACAGCCTTCCTAATGGACAACAGAGACATTGGGAGCCTCCCTGCCCTCTTATCAAATACTTGCAGAATAGAAGGGACCCTGGATGACAAATCTGGCTTTTCCCTGGACTTCAGGTGTTGCCTAATTGCCTGCTGATGAGAAAATCACACCACTCTCTGCTGATAGATAGATCTGGGTGACATTAGTGCCATGCACACTGCAAGTCTTTATTCCTGTGAATAAATACTCTATATCCACAGAGCCAGCTGAATAATTATGTGTTTGCAGAGCAAATCCAAAGTTACTCTTACAGTAATTAAGATGATACACATTGGATTAAAAACACAATACATCTCAATCACAAGAGTAGCTTTGAAATAGTGTAGTATCCAGTCATCTCATTGTTGAACATTATAATTCATCCTGTTATTTTTTCCCCTTTTTGGCTTTGATAGCACAATATTTTCTCAGTAATAATAGCACTTGATTTCAGTTTCAGCTGGAATCTCGCCTGACTAAAGAGTACAGGCTTTGTAGATTTATACACTGTGGCACAAAAGGATATATGAAACAGTTTTAACTTAAGTAAAGAATTTCAAACTGGCAATTTTACGCTAAAGTAATTGCAGAAAACCCTACAATAGGCTATGTATGTAGTTTCAACTAAATCGCTTTCATCAGCATAAATGATCACTCAAAGAGTTTGAAAATTATAATTTTGGTCATTTAAAAGTTTCCTTTGTATTTCAATGAAACTAAGTGGCAGGGAATTCTATTTTTCCCCCTTTCCATTTGTTAAAGATAGAGTACTCTAATTTCCAGGAAATTAAAAATTCTCTTGAGTGCATGATGTTTTGTTATTGAAAAGCGGCAGAAAAAAAGCCAAAATGTCCTCTGAAGAAAAATGCCTGATAGGATCAATTGATAGAAATACTATATTCCTCCACAGAAGACTGTAATTTGCTTTTAATATTTAGAAAAAATAATTTCAAAGCTTACAGAGACCTGAAAGTTCAGGAAGAAATGCCAGGCTCACTTCTGTATCCCATGCAGATACATCACACTACTTCAGGATCCTTATCCACAGAGGAGAAAAGGAGAGCCAGGTGCACCAAACTCATCTTACACTACAACATCTCATAAATCCCTGGCTTAATCATTTGGATTTATACTGCTCTTTGAGTTGGGTAAAGGAACAGTGTGAAAATGCTCCTAAAGCCTCAATGTAAATGTTTCTTTAATCCTATTAAAGCCACAAAACAGGCCCAGCTGAAGGAGCAGGAAACTGAGCTAAGGAACTCTCAGTGACCCCATCATCACTGTCTCCCTTGGCACTGACCTGTTGGTCACAAGTTCACCTGGGCATGGCACAGATGTCCTGATATCAGGTGGATTCAGGACATCACTGTGGGGATGCTGGCTGGTGATGTGTTCTGCAGCAACACAAAGTTTTGCACTGGTAACTTGCAGCAGCTATTAAAATAGCTGATGCAGAAATAGAAGATAGGATTAAGTATTTTTGTTACTTTGTTGCATTGCACAGAACTTTATGTTCACAAACATGACACTGAATTCAGCCAAAAATGATACAGCTTCATTGCTTTTCTTTAAAAGTTAGAAGAAGGGGTAAAAGTTGAAAGAAAAATACTCAAGGTGACACCACACTTTAAAAACTGGGAAATGGGTCTGTTAAAATGTGTTGGTGGTAACATTTAAGGTTTGGACTCCCATTAATGGGGCCCCAGGGAAAATATAAACACTCTTTCTGAAATTAAATCTTGAGTTTGCCCACCGCAGTCTTGTTTTCAGCTTCAGCTGCTGGCACGTCAGCCTGCAATTGAGGCCTTGCATCAAATGCCAAGCCAAACATTCAGGAACAAGAATGGTAATGACACCCTATTTTGTTCTAAGGCACATTAAAATATAGTGAGTATTACTAAAAAAAAAAAAAATTTAAAAAATAAGATCACTCATTTGAGATTAATAACTTAAAAGAAACTGATTTTCGTAACCTCTCCCACTTGCACTTGTCTTCAAATAACAAACCTTCAGAAGAAAGCTGTGCTTGAATCTTGAAATCAAGCACACTTGCAAAACAGAACACATATCAAAGTTCTGATAATAACTGTCTGAGGGCATAAGCTTTACCTACAAGAGTTCAAAACTAAATTCCCTGGTTTTGATACATGATTTTGCAGGTGACTTAACATGAATGGATCAGTAAATGGAAGTCACTAATTTGTAATGAAAGTTTCTCAGGTGGGATCCTTTCTATCCACAGGGATATGATATATCCCTGTGAATCAGAACTCTGTTACTGGAACACCTCCTGCCAGCATCTCTTTAAGCTATCTCTTGTAATCCCACATTCTTTTCCTAAGCACTGTGTTCAAGGTGTGAGTGTTGCTCCAACTATTAGTTTTCCCCTCTCTCTCTCCCAAATCTCCAGCCTTCTGTAATCTCTCCATGTAGATGAATCTAGAGTAAGGAATGCAATGTAACATACAGCCCCTGTTCCAGGTAAGGAATTGGGATCTCTTGCCCAAGGGAATAGTCAGCCCTGCCTATCCTAATCCCAGGTTCTGTGATGTCTCATGATGGAAAGGAAATATTCCCCATATGGGAAAAATTTCAGTCTGGATCTACATGGGATGCGTGGAGCTTCTTATATAAACACTGCTCCAAGACACTCAATCCCTGATGTGAATCTGGGTTGAAAATTGATCTGACTCAGAGAGTAGACTGTACCCATGATTTAAACCAGGGATTAACAATAATTTACCTGCCATGGGTAGGAAATTTGAAGATTTTGAAGCTGCCTATTTACCAAGGAGACAGAGGAAAACGTGTGCCAGGAATTCATACAGGACTTGTTCTACCACTAACACACAATGTTAACTTGAAGAATGTAAGATGTAACATACTCTAACCTGCTACCCAAGCCACATCTTTAAAATCAGTCCCTCAATGTGAATAATAAAGTGAGACCAAGTGGCTGTCAACTCATGGCCTAACCAACAGCACTCTGTAGAAACCCTGCACTTTTATTTGCACACTTAATGGATTTCTTTAATCAGAGGATGGTGAGACACTGGAACCAGTTGTCCAGAGAAGCTGTGGATGCTCCATGCCTGGAAATGTTGGATGGTGCCCTGGGTCATCCAGTGGGAGGTGTCCCTGCCCATGGTGGGGGCTTGGAACCCAATGTGATTTTCCAGGTCCTTTCCAAACCAAACCATTGTGATTCTATGATTCAGGCCTGAAAGCAGCAGATCTGTCTATTTGTGGTGCCTCTCCTGCAGTTAGGAATTAGAAGGAGGGCAGTGTTGGATCCTTATTATTGTTCTAAACTACAGCCAAAAATGGTTGCAGCAAACACTTTTTAACCATGCAAGCACATGAGTCCTCAATACAAATCACATCAGCACTCCTGCTGGAACCATAAAGCCAACCATAAATTTCAAAAACCTGAATATTAGATGTAATAACCTGCAGTAATTAGAATACCAGTCTAGTTACTGAAGTTAATGTAGTATTATATGGGAACAGTTCTTTTCTGTTCAAGACATTAGTAGGTAATTTAGAAGCTTTTCAAAGCATATAATTTCACATTCATATGGAGTACATTTCTGAAAGGCAGGTATAGAGGTTTCTTATTTTAGTTCCATTCATCACCAGGTCAGTTGTGTAGCTATCTACTTCATTAGAAATAAAATAATTGAGCAAATTTACTTAAAATAAATTAAATACTGGATGTTCACAGTTGAAAAAAAAATAGGCAATATAAGTAAAGCAAAAGCAGTAATTTCTAATCTAAATGAGATTAGCACCTGAAGAATCTGACCTTTTTGGTTTAAAGATACATTAGAATTCACATTTCAAAAGGAGATTTTGCAGAGTTACAATGATTACTGCCAGTAGATGCATCAAGAAAAGGAGTTACCATCATGCATGTATGGAAGCACAGAGAAGAAAGCAAAGGTGTAAACAACAACAGAAGGTTTAGGACTTCTCAGCTAAATAGAGATGTTACCCATGTAATAAAAGTCTAGAAAGCATTCAGTTCAATGATTTCAGGAAAGATAAAATATAGATAACCAGTCGCTGGATTCTATGTCAATTCTTAGTTGGACAGAAAGCCAAACTACTTTCTAAACCACTTTTTAATTTTAAAACTTTGCTTTGATTGCAGTTAAGCATGGACAGTAAGCATGAAGATTGGTGTATGGTTAAGTGGAAAATGGGTCCAGCCTCGTGACACTTCCTCAGTGGCAGAAACACCAATTACATACAGAGATTTTTCTACAAAGGTAAAGTCACCTTTGAAAGCAGAAAATTAAAAATCAATAGCAAGAAAACACATGGGGATTTTTCTGTCTGATAAGAGGGGCCAATAACCCATAGTTATTTCCAATTAAACTGATGTTTGAGGTGTTTTCTGGTAGTAATATTGTTTTGAAATCCTTTTTTACAATCATAGCCAGTTTCAGCCATCAGACAGACACCTTACTTCTCTTTTGATGTACTGAGCCCCCCCACCCCAATAATTTGATCTAATTCTTACTAGAAAAAGGGTTACTTGTAAATTAAATGTAAATTAATTACAAGTTCTTTATAAAGAATGTATGACCTATATGATAACTAAGGCGTTTATGCCAATACTATAAAGAAGTAAAATGTTATTTCAACTGCAGCACTTGATAGGTAAAGGGAGAACTCTTAGTCAGGTTTGTTTAAGAAAAACTTAAGAAAATTGACCATTTTCTGTGATGGTTCTGATGGATGAATAACAGAGGAACTATGCAGAATTGCACATATCTTCTCATAAGGTCAGATTTAAAAAGTGAATTACAGACCATTCCTCAGACAATTTGAAAACCCAAAGGAATTTGCAGCAGCCTCTCCTCAACCAGGTGTATAAATCTAATTAAACTTGAGCTTCATGCATTCTTTTTCAGTCTTTACCTTAAATAACTAAATGTAAGATATTACTTTTCATAATAAAACCTCCTCTTAAAATATCAAAGAATGAGGAGCTTGCACAGAAAATATTTCACATTTTAAGAAAAAAATCTACATAGGTAACAGGGTTATAGCAATTGTAAAACAGATCCCTTTCTACAATCTGTATTGGTAAAGGTGCTTTCAAGATAGATTTATATCGGCTTTGCTGCTAAATGACAAAATCAAACAAAAAAAACCCCAAGAATTTCTAATAGTGAATTCATGATCTGTATGAATATATTTAATTATGAAACAGCACATGCCACTTAAAAAAAACCCTGAAATGGGATTTTGTACCATAACCAACCCCAAAAGTCAGCGTATCAGAAACCAACTCAAAAGGTGAAAACAAAGGTCTACTTGTTTCCTTCAGACAAAATAAACATACAAAATACACTGCATAAATACAGCATATTATTAAAAATAACTCTGAAAAACAAGGATAACCATGGGGGAAATTAGCGATTTTGATCTGATTTATGTCAGATATGTCCTGTTGTCTTGGATATAACTTGATCACTATTTTTCTTCCCTTAAAAAGCATTGTGAGTACACTGCATCTGTGCACAGAATGAAATGCACAATTCCCCTTTCAAGTGGTAAATACTTCTTGAACTGCAGAATGATCCCACTGAAAGTGGAAAAGGTATGACTTGCTCTTGCCTGGAATAAGCTGACCTTCTATAAAGGTATTTTATATCAGGGTAAAACAGAATTTTCCAAATATTCCATGTCTTTTTCAGAAAAGAGCAAAAATAACTCTGATTCTTCGGGTTACATTTCAAAGAGCCAAGCTGCCTGTCCTGGCATGCCCCACACATCCCTGGGATGAGCTTGGAATTCTGTTTTCCAAAAGCACCTGTATTATTACCAAACTAAAAGGGCAATTCCTCTTTACAAAATCAGAAGAGAAGCTTGTTGTTTTGTTTTGTTTTGTTTTTTTCAGTTTCCTGTGTGACAGACATGGCTTATATCACCTTGCCAGTGATTCTTCAATAAAAATACTGTGGTTGAAATAGGCCCTTAATTTCTGAACTGTCAGAAAAAATTATCTATTAAATACAAAATCCCCAAAAGTATCTCTTTGGCTACTCTCAATTCTACAGTGTTTTGGTAAGCATTAGTCAGAGAAATGTTTAGTTCTGTTTTCTTCTAAAGGTTATGAGGCACAGCTGCACAAATCATATGGGAGCACACAGTAGTACAGTGAGTTTTGTTATAATGGTGACATCTCTGCTCTCAGAATCCGACCCTTAAATCAGGATGGGAGTGCATTTATGACAAGTGCCTGACCTTCAGGGAAACAGGGGCTGCATTAAAAGCCAATCTGTCATTCCAGTGATTACTCAAGCCCTAACACGTTGTTTTTCCCTGACAGGCCAAAATATGCCCTTTAAAGCCAACGAGAACTGTGTTCAATTAGCAGACAAAAGGTGACTGATTAATATCCTCAGCTTTGCTGTCAGAAAACAAGCAGTAGATTTTCTTGAGGGGAGATGAATGTCAATGTAAATAGGAAAAATTAAAATTTGCTAGTTGGCTAGTTACTCACCTCATGAAGTGAATCTTTGTAATTTAGAAAAGTTCCTTAAATAACCTATTCAGCAAAAGATTTTATTTGGTAGAAAACTTTTCCTCTTGTGACTTACTCTCCCCTTTGTATACCAACTTCAAGAATTAATTTTTAACTCTGTACAGCTAATGGTCACAAAAATTAAAATGTACATAAATAGCAGGCACAATAATACTAGATCACTGTTTTTTGTCTGCTATAAACACATAATAAATAAAACATAGTGAATTAATATTTTAAGCATTCAATTGGAATGAATAGGCAGTAAATTACTGAACTATGATTTTTATAAACACTTGCAACCTGTAGCACAGGCAAAATTATAACAGAATACGTTTGTAAACCTCTATTCTACAAGATTTCCTAATACTTGTGTGATTTTAGAACTAACAAGGCTTAATTTTCAACAAAAGGTTTTGTTGAAAGTTTTTAACATTTGCAGATTAAGTTCAAGAACCAAACCCTGTCCAAGTAAGAAAAAATAAGAAGCAGAGCAAATAATTTCCTGACCTTTCTAACAACAAATTGTTTGTTATCCTACAAACAACTGGATACAGGTCTTTGTTTGAAGTACAGTAGTGATCAATCAATTGCCTTGATCATCAGAATTTTTATGAGACACCTGGAAATATAAAACTCCACCAGAATTCTCTGGGTAACATTCTGGTCTCTACGGATGTCCCCTGACAAACAGACATACTTGCTTAAGCAGTATTACACAGCTTTCAGTATTTTAATTCAGTTATTAAAAAACTAATGTCATAAACTTTGGTTGGTTCTTTTACGTCCTATTGGAAAAATAACTTTAAAAAAATCATATCAGTCAGTCATATAAAATGAAAATATATTTTAGGAATTGTCTTCATAGAACCGTAGGAGCTATACTCAACTGCACAACATCTGTGGGTCCACCTTACAAATGCAAAGAAAAGGCCAACACACAGCCTCAAATTAAGATTAAGAAGGAGATTAATATATTGTCATACTGATATTATTTAATTCAGATATTGCTTATCTGCTGTTTTACTATTTATTTTCAAGCTTATTTTCAGTTCAAAAATGAAGTATTACTCCCCTAAATCAGCTTTCTTGGCCTCTCTCAGACCAGTGGATTCTGAAAATTCACCTTACTACCTTGAAGCAATTCTTGTCTTTCATTCTTCAGCTTCATGGACCATCAGGTGCAGGCAGCACCTCCTTTTCTTCTCATCCTGGACCAGTGAGAGGAGACAAAGTGCAAGCAAAGGATGAGGGAAAAGCTGTGATCTGGACTCCACTTTGCCCAGGGAATTATCACACTTCTCCTTTGCTCACATATGTGGAATGCTTGCAACACACCTCCAAAATTTCGGTCAACCTTGGAACTGCATCGCATTCAGGAGCAAACAACAAAGTTCCTTGGAACTCTTACAAACTGCACTTTTGGAAAAAGCTTTGTTTATATCCACTTAATTCAGCATCAGCCAACTAAAGAAAACTGCTTTGTGAATGGGCCAAAGCCCCTTGTGAAATCCATAAAAAAGTGGAGCAGGGATAGGCCTGGCCTGTCTTTATACTCCTAACAGAGAAGCATGTACCCATTAATCAGATTTTAACCAAACTATTAAAAAACAATGCAGTTGTATAGGTCACTGCTATGCTTCTTTCTTGCAGCCCAGGGATCAGGGTTTGGGAGCTCCAATCCTAAGCCAGAATTGATAGGATATTAGGCTCTAGTCCTTGCTCTGATCCCCAGGTAACAAACACAAATGTGGATGTATGCATCTACATGTGAGAGCCTAGGTACAGACATGTACATATATTCTACCACATCAGCAAGATGTTTGAGGAAAATAAAACTATTAACCCTTAAAAAATCCCTTGAGCTCTTCTTCCTCATAAACGGGAATATCCTCACAATCATTCGGTATAAAAACAAACACTAGGATTTTTAAACAATTAATGCAAAAAGCTGGCAAAGACTTCCTGGCACTCACTAACGCAGGCACAGCCTCAGGGGCTGGAAGGTGTCAATTAATGCATCTTGGGGCAATTAATGTGCTGGGGCTCCTCAGAGATCTGGTGTTTCCAGGGCACTCAGGTGATCAGAAACCACAAGGCAGAGCCAGAGGTTACAGGATGAACATCAGTAAAGGAAAGGCAAATAGGTAAATCTTGAGCTTACATCAAAACAGATGGACTTGGGATGCTCAAGGACAAGTGGTTCCTTACTCTTTACTTAATTCTAACCAAACTGAAAGATTTTGCTTCTCTCTACATCTGTGTCTCAGGTAGAGCTCTATAGCACATGATATGCATTGAATCCAAGCCAAAAATACTATTTATTTGTATGACAGAAGTGAAAGCAGTGGCCTGCCATTTAGTGCCTGTTTATGTGTGTGCTACCCTTCACCTCTGTCCCCTCATTTCCCACCCCACCAGCAAAAAGGTTTTGCCTTCCTGATATTTACTTCAAATGCAGGCAAAGCAAGGCTACACAGTCAAATATACTTTCAGGCAATTAATAAAGGTAACCTTCTGGACACAATGTGGATGGAGCTTTGCTGGGGAAAACAATTCTGGCTAACAATTGAAGCATGTGTATTTGAATTTGATGCAGACAAATTCTTCAAAGTGTTGCAAAAGTTTGAATAAATCTCTGTGAGTTTGGTAGCTAAGGAAGATGTCTGAACTGACAGGACAGCCTGACTCTCATTCAGTTTTGACCCCTGCTTCAGAACAGTGGTGGTTATGAAATAATCATGACATAATAAAGAGTTAAATGCCTGATTAAAATTTCCTTCACATCTTAGATATCCATATTCTTAA
>WEIU01017507.1:0-26367 GCA_013389925.1 Aegithalos caudatus | reverse complement strand
TTACATTTATTTTTTAGAGATTTCTTAGGTTTCCTGTTGAGAGTTTTGTGTTGTCATTTGCCAGGTATGCTTGTAAAACTTAGAAGTGCATTAAACTTTCCTTGTCAGTCTGACGTGAAGTTTAAGCTTGGAGCAATGAAAGTAGAGAGCAATAAGAATAAATTGACAGCTGTCTCACAGCAAGCTAAAATGACAGAAATTAAAATACATTATCATGAAAACTGTATTGGAAAATACATCTCAAATTAACTACTGGGCATAAGTAATGAATCATACCTAATTGCATGTTGCATATTCTAATTGATTTAACAATACGTACCAAAATAAGGAAAATTAAAAATGAAAATTATGCAATGGCGTCATATAACAGATTAGACCTAATAATTTCAAGTAGGTTGGTAAAAGCTGTAAAATTGTGCTGTAATTACATTTAGAGCTAGATGCTTTTAGTCAACCTTATCCAGTAAAACAACACTCCAAAGGTATTGCAATTTATCCCATGCTCTGACTGATGTGATTTTCAGTATATGGCTATCCTTTGTGGACTAAATTAGAAAAATAACATCTCCCACTTCAACACTGAGTACAAATTCAAGCTGAACATTGCAGGAGATAGTGAAAGCCCATCTTAGAGGAAGAACTGAGTCAATGGACCTCTCTTATCACTGTATCTTTGGGATAAAGCAGGTTTTCAGAGGTGCATTTAATGAATGGTATTTCTGTTTGACCAAGGGATGAATTATAAGCAGCCCTCACCACTCTGAGCACATATGGCTGACCCTTGCACTTTGATGGGAAAAGTTCTTGCGTTGTCCCTTGTCCTGGGGCATGAACAAATATGGTTCTTAGTAAATAAGCCAAAAAACCTAAGAACTGACCGTTTTCAAGAGTGAAAATTTACAGTTTTATTTCAGTGTGATGGACAACTGCTCACTGGCATACATTTGGATAGACAGATATTTGAGAATAAATTCTTCCTACATTAATAAAATGAAAGATTTTTGTTTATTTGTTTGTTTGGCATAATGAACACAAGAGGCAATACTGTTGGTTGAAACGATAAGAATAGTTTTGACCTCATCTAGAGCCTATTTAAGTTGAATTTTAATTTTTTAATGGAAGGTATGTTATCATAAATTGTGCAGAAACAATTAAAAAGAAAGCCAACAGGAAACTCACCACGAAACTTGAAAAAGAGAATGAATGTTGCTATCTGAGTGTCATTCAACTCTTTGGGTATTTACCAATAGAGAACACCTTTATACTGCTCAATAAAGCAGATGAACAACAAAGATTTGCCAGGTTTATGGAACAGAATGTGTTGAAGGACTTAAAGTGAAAATCTGGCAATTTAATTAATAATAAATTTATTTTAGGGTTTTTAAAAAATAACAGCTGATTATTTAGTAACAGCAGTTTGAGATACTTCAAGACTGGAAGTTTTCTGAACCTTTATTTTATGGAAATTGTTTCTTGTTCATGAAATTTTAGAATTCACATTTTTGACTGCTTTTTGAGTATTTTGATTTTTTTATGTATTTAGCTAAGTTATACTTTAGATATTCACCATACAGCAGGGAGCATTTTTAGATAAATGTTGCCAGTCATCTTTACTAATTGAATAATCTCTTGTATATTAGCACAGTGGTTTAACCTTTTTGAAATCAATACTATATCTTAATACCTCTTAGAGCGAGGTATTATTAGCAGGAAATCAGCTAGATATATGAGATAATCCCAGCTACACAAAAGCCATCTATCCATTATAAATAAACAGTATGATAATTAACCCACAAGATTTTTCCTGACCCTAAACTGAGGGTCAATCAAGCAGGTTGTGTTATATTTGAAGTGCAAGTACACTGGCTTAGGATCTCAAAAATAATATCACTGAACTAACATATTGTTTTTTCTGAGCTGATGTATTGTATGTACATCTTTACACAGCAGCTAAATTGAACACAGCCGTGTGGTGATGCAATACTGCTGTCTACGTCTGCCTCAGGACACACCTTGATCTGAGTGAATCTTTGGGACGTCTTCCCAGTACAATGTTGCAAGTAAAAATTGCAGTCTCTTTCCATATTAATTTTGAATAGTAGATTTTTGAAACTCAAGGTTCAAAATTTTAATGCTTCTCAAAATATTATTAGTTGACAAGACAAAGTAGTATTCTATTTTACCAGCCTTAACACTGTTTATGAACTTTCTCTCATTCCAGATCAACTGTAAAGATTGTTAATAAAACCAAGTAAATTGTTGTGGGAGACTCAGCATCATACAACAGTCTGATATGAGATTTTTATCCCATTTAAATTCTGTGTCGTTGAGTTCCAGTAATAACAGAAGTGATATGATCCATATCTTGTTGATCTTGTTGCTAACAGTGTTCTCCAACTGCTGCTTTCAACCTATATTGGATACTCAGCCAGTTGGACTTTTGATCTGATCCCATTCAAATCTTCTTAAAGCAACTGTTATACCTAAAGTCTGATCCAAAGAATAGATGAGCTTCCAATTGCAAAGAAAACAGTGTGACATAGTAGCAAAACTCACATTTCTTTACACATTGCACATTTTGCTAGTTATTTGCAGCATTTTTTGGCATAATGTTAGAAAAAGCAGAAGATGTATAAGATGCTTCCATTCCACACCATCTTTGGACATTGTTTATGTGCATGATTCTTGATGATCAAGAGCAGTGAGAACTAGATTACCTTGTCTTGGTTATTAAAATGAGATTTGTGGAAGTTTGTTACATAAATTCTAGGAAATGCACAGGAAGTCTGTGCTCTTACAATTGCCTAAACCAGCACATCCCTTAAAGTCAGCACATATGTATTACTATGGTCTTAATTTCTCCTTAAATTTAGGTTCTTGCATATAGCTACCTGGTGTGACCACTGCACTCTTGCTTCTCCTCAATGTCTGTTAAAATCTAGTGATAAAAAGGGTGGCACTGAAATGCTGCCTTAATCTTTAGAGGTGTCTGATATGTTTTGGGAGAGGTATTTGGTACGCTCTCAGTGCAGATGGGCAGCACTAAGATCTGCCGAAATCCCTAAGTGTGATCACATCTGTGTTTTCATGTAGCACGTTTTAACTACCAGGTTTTTCAATAGTCTGAGAGGGATGATTGGGGGAGACAGTGGGTGCTGAGCCACACTGCAGGCAGAAATGCCAGATTCTTAGTGCAAGGGAGAAGAAGAAAGAGTGGTGGGCTGCATGCCAGAGAGGGAGAGAGTAGAATGAGCAGCATATTGGTTGGTTTTATGTTTTGAATTAGAGAATTTTGGTTTAAGAAATATTCCTGTAAGACGAAATTAATCCATATTGCCTAGGGGTTTGGATTTGTGAGTTGGTATTTTAATTGAGTAATACTCGGGCTGAAATATAAACTTACCCTGTATTAAACAAGAGAGAATCAATTTGAAAGGGGGGCCTTTACTGAGAAGTGAGTTTTGCACTACTAAGTAAAAGTTGCATTCATGTTGCATTCCCTTTTTAGCTTGCAGACACCCCATACAGCTGTCTGCTTTCAGAAAGTTTGTAGGAATGTTAAATCTTTGAGACCTTTTCCCATGTATTGGACTTAGATGGAATTGGTTACTGGAAGTGATCAAGAGGAGCTGAGCAAAGCAGCTCATTTTTTTTCAGGAAACCATGTAAAAAGGAACAATAGTCTTTGGTTCAAGGAGCTTTTTGTTCTCTCAGAGTCTACAAAAAACGCTGCCAAGCTTGGTGTCTTAGTAAAGATATGGTGTTTCTTTCATTTAAACTAATTTAAATATACTCATTATTTCTTATTCATAGAAACTTGATCCATATCCTGAAGAATCAGGTCAGGTGCCAGGCTTTTAGGAGTAAGGGCTTCTGATGGAAAGCTATTATTGATGTTTCTTTCTACTCTTACCCTAGAAAACTGAACCACATGCCCTGCATTCCTATTTCCTTACTGTCCTCTGCTCTTCGTATCTCTATTATTTTATAGTCTACAGTATTCAGTGTTTTCTTTTTTCAAGTGATTATTTTATTATTTTGCATTTGGATTATTCACTTCCCTAGCCCCAAATAATCCATTCCTTTCCCTCAATTANAAAAAAAAAAAAATCAGCAATTATTGGCAGGTAGACATTTTCTGAGCCTTTAAAAAGCATCTGGTTTCTTTCTTATAGCTTTAAAAATCTTTAGAAAATTTAGCTAAAATTATGACATTTTATGTTTTCCCTGTGTCATCAATTTTCTTAATCTAGGAAAAGAAAAAATATTGGAATATATCTACAAACATGAAGTGATAAATAGTGAAAAGTTGACAGTTGGTAGTAGTACTTTAATAGAATCATCTTTGATAACAGCTCCTCTGGTACCTGTTATATGTGCTCATGAATAGCCACTGAACTAACACAAAACATCTGCTGCTTTGGCTGAATTTAAATGCCCCAATCTGATAACCTTGTTGAGAAATTTAACAGTCATCTAGAATGGAAATTCACGTACCAGTCATGATCCATCAAAGAGAATGAGACTCCATGCACATGGAAATACATGTTAGCAGATCCAAGGATTTTGTGTTGAGCATTATTTTGTATTTACATTGTGGTTAATGGTTCAGAGTTAGGGGGTATTGTAATTATACAGGTAAATATGCAGGCACTGCCTACAATGTAGCCCTAAAAAATAATAAGAAAAATGTGTTTATTTAAAATTGGATTCACTGATGCATGCATGTGCAGAATTTATAGAGTAATAAAACTCCATTCAAGACCTGTTCATATTCCAGATTCTTAATTTTTGAGTATTCTTCACCTAAAGAGCACTTAAAGAAATATTCCTTTTACAGTATCACAGGCATTTATGGTGTATTTGGGGGAGTATTTTTATGATATATGTTGAAATTAATTTTCAAAAAAAAAAGCCCTTTTACATACTTAAAAATTTCTGTGACTTTTCTTGCAATATCTTTTTTCTGATTTTGTCAGTTGTGTGACTGAAGCTTCTTACCACTTTTATCAGTGAAAGTGACTGATAAATGTTTTATTTTTGGGAATTACTGAATTGACTTACTACTTTTTCACTGCTTTTTAAAAACTGAGTGTAATGGAGAATTCTCTTTTATGTATTGAAGTCTAAGCTTCCTGATATCTCCATCTTATGCCTTTTAATTTTCCAGTTATTTTTTAGAAATAATTTTGATGGTATGACTTAAGGAATCTTAAGGTTGTATACTTGCCACAATAATTACTCTTTTTGATCTTCAAATGCCTTTTTTTTCTAGCTCTTGTATCCTGGCATCTTGTGGTGGGCTTGAAAACTTATATACTGGAAAGTAAAATAAATAAATCTTTTAATGTGTATTGGGATATTACCTGTTTCAAATACTTCAACACTTAGAAATATATAATCACATTTAGTCTGTCAAAGTCTGTATTTTTTTTAATTGAAAGGAACTGCATGGAGAAGAAAAAGTGTACAAGTTTTGTACTAAGGGGAAATACTCAAATCCAGTTTGAGATTTCATTCTTGAATCTAAATATCACGTAAATGTGACATGGTTCTGCAAATCCAGAGAAGATAATCTGTAAAAAGTAATGCAGAGTCCTGCACCTGGGAAAGAATAGTCCTGGCACCAGCACAGGCTGCAGGCTGACCTGCTGGAAAGCAGCTTTGCAGAGAAGGACTTGCTGGCCAGTGGGCAACCAGCCAGTGGGAAGAAACTGATGTACAGGGAATTCCATCCGAATATGAGGAAGAACTTCTCTACTGTGCAGGTGACTGAGCGCTGGAACACATTGCTCAGAGAGGTTATAGAGTCTCCCTCACTGGAGACATTCAAGATCTGTCTGAGCAGAATGCTGTGCCATGTGCTCTAGGATGATCCTGCTTGGGCAGGCAGGCTGGAGCAGATCACCCACTGCGATACCTCCCAGCTTCACCCATCCTGTGATTGCGTGATTCTATAAAGCATAGCTTGTTAAATTCTAAGTTGTCTTTATACCATAACAACTGGAACAGACTTGAGACTGGATGTAGAAGTTCCTGGGGCTTCTTCTCAAAGGTGCTGTTTGTTGTAGCAGTTCCTGGATGAACTAGATTCACTGCTATGGTCTTGTGGAAAAATAGCAGGACCTATTTTTTTCCAAATGTATGAATGTATATGCAGGAGTACAGGGTAAGTGTACATATTTGTAGGTATGTGTTTGTGTACAGCTGGCTACATTGTTGTTCTCTAGAGAGCTATGATCCCCTTCAATATCATCCTAATTACATAATGGATAAGTAATTAAGACTTTTTTCACTTATGTTCAGTCATTTAATTGCTATTTTTTTAACCTTTTTTTTTTGCTTGCGTGTGTGCATTTAGGTGACCAAAAATTAGAATTTTCAAAGATGGCATTAAAATTTGTAGTATAATCACACATATTTTTCCTATTGGTATATGCACATCTTTCTATATTATCAAACATGGGCACTCTAAGATAATCCTGTGCAAATTAATAATTCTAATAAAAGTGAAGTAATTCAAGAATATTTTACAAGAAACTTCTTTTTCTTATCTAATTAATCACTGTATGATCTACAAGTAAAATCTAAAGTAATCTCATGAGTTTCTTTATCAGTGGAGAATACTCTTAATAAAAAAAAAAAAAAAAAACAAAAAAAAAAAAAACAAAAACAAAAAACAAACAAACAAACAAAAAAACCCCCATAAAAACACCAAAAAACCAACCCAGACCTGATCTATAATTGCTAAAAAGCTACAAAAGAGAGGGAGTGTTCTGAAGAGGCTATATTAAAAGATCTTATAAACTTTCTTGAATATTTTATCTCTAAATTTCACAGATTTGTGAGCAAACAAAACAGTGCAACTGAAGGAAATAATAGATTTTCTTTGAGGAACTTAAAGAAAATAAGAATGAAGTGGAGATTGTTTCATTTTTGGTTAAGGATTTTTTTGGGTTTTGTCCCTTCAACTGTGCAATTAAAAAATAGTTGGAAGCAAATGAAAGAGTTTGAGTCCCAACATAGGGACATGACAAAATACAAGAATAATGCAAAATGGTCAATAACTCCACATCCCAATGGATGTCGGTGACAAGTGAGGTCTGTACAAGACAAGTGACCTCAGGGGTCTATACTGGGGCCAGTGCTATTTAATGTCTTCATCAGTGACACAGACAATGGAATGGAGTACACCTTCAGCAAGTCTGCAGTTGACACCAAGCTATGTGGTACTGCTGACATGCCTGAAGGATGGGATGCCATCCAGAGGGACCTGGACAAGCTTGAGGAGTGGGCCAGTGGGAATATCCTGGGGTTCAGTCAGGCCAAGTGACCTGGGTCCAGGTTATGTGTGATAGAGATGAACCTAAAATTTGCAGGATAGTTCCACACTGGTCTGTGCAGTATTAAAATGCAGTATTAAACTAACAAAAGGTAAGCCTCAGCAGGTAATACTAAAAACTGTAGTGAGACCCTGATGTTCTTAAATCCTGTGTTAGACAGACTGGAACATCTGAAAAAAAAAAAAAAAAGGCACAAAAGGTGACTTTATGAGTAAAGTTGTCATATATGTAAAGAGGGACAAAAAGTACAAAACTGAGGAACTGAGGTCAGTACTATTTTCATTTATCTCTTCTATTTTGACATTTTTGTTAGTGAGCTAGGAAATCAATAAAGACTAATTTCATTGGCAAGGATTAGAGAGAACATAGGAGGGAACACTATATACTCAGGATGTGTATAGTTGCTTTCAAGGGCATTTTGAATAAAATATATTTGTTATAAAATAAATTGAATGGTTCGTTTTGTCTAATTGGCTCATATATTAAGCTTGAATTCTTTGGAATACTCACCATACAAAACTAAGTTTACAATATTGAATGTACTTAAAGTATTTTGTTTATTTCAGTTATTTTACACACTCAAATTCTTGTCTGGTAACCAAAGTCCTTTCATAGAAATAATAAAGCATGTAACTCAAAATATCAGTATAATACAGGAACACCCTCTTAATCAATAATGTTCAAAATTTATATATATTCTGTGTGCATAATCTGTCATGTAGTTTCTCTGAAAGAAAAATGCAGGGGTTTGTGCCTACTATAGGAGATTAATCAGTGTCTGGAAAGTTGGAACTGTTAGTCCTGGAGTTAAGGATGTGGTTGCACACTGGATACCCAGAAACAGGAAACAGGCTTTGGCAGAAGTAAAGAGATTCTTTGAAGCTGTGGAGGACCCAGATGTACTTTCCAGCAAAGCATGTGGGTCAACTGACCCTGAATATGCAAGACTGATAACAGGAAATGGGGAGTGATAGAAGTAGGAGCCTCCATGGAGTGGGGGCTGGAGGCAACTGGTTACCAAGCCAACCTATGGCCTAGAGAAGTTTTCTTTTTGCCTGAGGTCTGGATCCGGGACTGCGACTGTTGCCTTCTGATATTCTTCCGTGTGGGTACCACTGATACTGCTGGTGGCAACCTGGAGAATACCAAAACTGACAGCAGAGCTCTGCACAATATGGTCAGAGATGTGGGGGACCAGGTCTTGTTCTCAATCTTGGAAGGAAATGGAGGGCTGTAAGGGTACTGCACATCAGGGTTTGGTTATGGAGCTGTTGGTGGCAACTGAGATTGAGTTTCTAGGACCAAGGGACCCTGCTTGAGGATCAATACCTGCTTGGAAGAGTTTGGAATACACCCCCATACGCAGGCCAATTGTGTCTTTGGCAGCAGAATTTCTGACCTGATAATTAGGGCTTTCAAATACCCAAGTCAACAAGGGCAAGAGTTACCACTAGCCATGTGAGAGAGTGATGGTCAGGGTTAACAGCAAAAATCTTGTGGTGATGTGAATGAAAGGGAGCACAAAATCAACAAAAGGCTATAAAGTGGGGGCATTTCAAGCATTTGTGTGTAAAGAATGAATTGCCATATGGAAAAGTGCCATTTTGGAAAAGAACCCAACAACGCAGACTCTTTCTGAGAAATCAGCATGCTATGTGCCTCTATGGTGGTCTGTACCTTAGCGTGGAGAATAAATACGAGGAAAATTAGAGATTTATAAGCAGTTGCAGTGATATTATCTTTTGGGATCATTGAGATGTGGTGGAATAGTTGCATGACTGCAACAGAAGAATAGGTGGCCCTGCTTATGCTGGGAGTTTGGACCAGAAGACCTCCAGAAGCTTGTTTCAACCTCAGACATTCTGTGATCCTGTAAATTCAGCTAAAGTTGTTCTACTTGTTCCATTAAACTCACTGTTTCTGATCATATATTCCTAATAATCTTGGATAACAAGCACTGGCAATAAAGGGCATTGTAACTTGTGTTTTCTAGTGAAGTAATTCTGTATTAGTTTATAGAAGAAATGTCTTCTAATGGTTTCCTTTGAAGTAAATAAGCACAGGAAAAGTTCCAGTGTCATGCATACAGAAAGTTTGATGCAATGCATTTTAAGGTGTGTTCATTCTTTACTTACTGTCTTAGCTAAGCCTTGCTGAGAGGAGAACTGAGTTCTTCACACCCACTTTGAAAAGACTCTTGTAGAAGCAAAAAGTCTGCTTCAGATTTCTGGTCAGATTTATTTCAGAAAAAAAATAAGTGTGCAGTGTAATTCCAAAGCATATTTTCCATAAAATCATAATTATTTAATCATTGCTATAAATCAGTGTAGCTCGTAGTCATGAATAAAAGCATGAGTACTTAATTCATTGTTGACTTCTTGATGCCCAGCTGACACAGATGACATTAAGTGCACCAAGATGTTTTAGTGATGATTTACATGTCTCTCATATGGCCTCAGCCTAGCTGCAGAATAAATTTGTAAAGGCAAAATATTTGAAGATGAAAGATCTAATCCTATACTTTTAGGTGTGCTGTGATTATTGCTGTAATTGTGAAGGGGCAGATGAGGGAAGAATTCTGGAACATCTCATTGTGCTTAACAAATTAAAAAGGAAATTTTAGGAAAAAGGATTTATTATCACTTACTGGTGTAATACACGCTCCCTGCATCACATGACTTCATCACACTTTTGGAGTTGCAGAACTTTTCTATTCTTCCCATTCAAAATAGTGAATAGAATATGTATGCTTCCAGGTAGCTGTATTATATGCATCTACAGAATGCTGGAAAACATGGTGTAGAGAAATGTCTATTCCCTTCAGAGTATCGGCACCCTGCTGAGCAAGTACCTCCTCTTATTCTGGAATAATTGTATTACATTAAGTTTTCTGAAGACATTTTCCAGTGTAATTTCAAGAGAAATTTAACAAAATATGTCTTGGATAGTATTTTTTCTGCTTTAGAATGGATTTTTAAAAAATCTAATAATTGTACCTTAGAAAAGATATATTTTTATACCTGGTTAACAGTATTATACAATGTAAACATACTCTCATTGTGACTTCACTGGAGCTACACACACATTAAAATTAAACATGTGTTCGCAGTGAGCTTGAGACCCAAACAGAAGTGTCAGGAAGCTGAGATACTGTCAAAATATGTAGAGTTATAGTCATATATTTCCCTGAGTACTATGTAGATATACAAAACTTCAAATCATTAAATTTATACAAGCAAGAAATTTTACAGGTAATGTTGTTTTAGTCTTTGTTGTCTCTAAATCTTTTTTCTCGTCAGTTTGTGTTGTCATCTTTTTGATCCTTCCTATTCTGTGTTTTGTTTTCACTTACATATAACACTGCAAATTTCAGTGATTACATGGTCAGTGAAATACCTCTAAACATTGGGATCTGTGCATAGACTGTCACTTTACAATAACTAAAACCCAGGAAGATTCAACAAACATATTTTATATGTTACACATTGATTGTCCTACGTGATTTAGTTATAATGATACCTTACACCAATATTTTCTGTCATCAGAATGTCTGTTTTTTTTTTAAAAATACATAGAAGAGACTGAGCTAAGAGTTAATCTGGCATTTAGGTATACACTGAATTATTATAATGACAAGACTTAAACCCTTTTGTATGGAGTCCAAACAAATTTGTTTAATGCATATCATAATTCTAAACCTGGAACTTGGACTGAGCAGAGCTTGTATCTTATCACTTAATCTCAGTAAAATTTCATAGGTTTCTTATAATAGTGTGTTTACCATAGTGTCAAGCTTCATTAATTGATGTCTGCCTGTTGAGACATGCATCTTTATTACCAATAGTTCTTTAGATAGGAAAAAAAACCTATGTTTTTGCAAGTTTTAGAATTTATCAATCTGAATGTCATTGCAACAGAAAAGTAGGTAGCACAATTTTTATGAGCAGCCATGGGTTGATACTGAACAATTTTTTTGGGGGAAACTCCATCAACATACTGCAATGTTCTCATGAGACTGATGATGTTGAATCTGCCATTTTTGATGCCCTAAAATCTGCTCCCACCAGAATTTCTATTCTTAATGTCAAGGTCTGCTTTGGCAGTGAAACAGGGGTCATATTGTGGAGCTGAAGAAAAAACAGTTTCAGTGCCAAAAGACATGAAACAATTGGTGCATAAGGTCAACTGATGTTCTTGCCAAATGCTTCATGGCATTAGACCCTTCTAAATCTTTCTTTAAAAATCTTACATCAAAAGATTGGAATACATGAATCTTGTCCTTTAGTACTCCACAGAAAGGCTGAATAGTCCAGTATTAAATTTGAAAGTAATTTTCTAATGAAAAAGAATCTAAAGCTTTTTTTTGAATGGCATTTGCATTTTTGAATAAAGCAATATTCTTTTATGCTTTCTAACCTGAGTTAATAGCTTTTTCATGGGTCTGTTTTAAATTTCCTACAAAAAAATTGAGAACTACTTTTTTTGGTTTTTTTTAGAAATTATAGAGAATGAATAAAATCTCATTGATTTTAGTGTAAGAGAAATCAAACTATAGAATACTTCTTTTCATACAGTTTTATCTAGCACTTGTTGAAAATGGCAAACAGTAATTCCTTTTTACATCCCCAAGATACATTATTTTTTTGTAATTGGTGATATATGGCTGCTTTCCTTGCAAAACTCTCTCTAATTGATTTCACCCTTTCATTCTGTTTCTTTTGCATGCAATTCTTCTAAAACAGTACTTGGCTAAATTCTCCAACTCTTGTGTACTTAGTATGGGTCTTAATCAAATCTGTAAAACCATATAATTTAATTTATTTTAGGTTAATACTTCTTATCATTTTCAATGCTAAATTTAGTAAGACTGAAGATGAAAAATTTGTGATATGCAATTTTATACTTTTTAATATACACTAGAAGTTGTTAGCATATTTTCTTCATATCAACATCCTCCAGAATCCTTTAAAGGTCAGCTCTATAGAGAAGGTCATCTCAGGGCACTAGTTTAACTCTCTGAATTAAAACACTGTGTTGAGTATAAAGGGGAAAACAGAATTGGCAATATTTTTAGTTGCTTTGATTGCCATTTTATACTGGCAGAATTTACTCTATGGCTTTGCTTTCCTTAGTTGTGGGTACAAAACTGAGCCAGAATCAAGTACTCATCTGGAAACTGGCAATGGATTTGGGTGGCTTGCCTGTTTCTTTTGATAGGAAGGGTGTTTTTCCTTAGCCTAAGACACAGTTGACCTTGAGTTGTCTGGAACATTGTTAATGCTGAAGAAATGGCTGACAAACAGCAATTATGGAGAAACATGTGGTTGTTGCTATTCTGATGCTCTCATCAGGTATTGTTACACAGCTGAGGTCAGACCATGAGAGGTAACATTGTGGATGAAACAGTGAAAAAGAAATAGCATTATTTTCAAACTCTTTATTCATTACTACATATATTTTCTATATGATTTGCCCTTTCTATCACAGTGACCTCTACAGACATGATGATGAAAAATATTAACGAAAAGATAACAACTAATAGCTGGCATAAGAAGTTATTCAGAAACACTAATCCTAAAGCAGACAAATAATTGCACGAGGGGTTGTTGGCATCACAGGAAGAATAAAGTCAGATCTGATTTTAAGACTTAATAGTGCAAGTACTCCCTGCTGAAAGCATGTAACAGATGCAGGATTTTCTCAAGGTTAAATGTGATTATAGTGCATGTACACATATAAATTGCAGTCAGAGATTGACTCAAAAAATAATGAGATATTTTCAGAAGGTAGTAAACTATTCTGATTATCCTTTATACCTTTAAGATATGCTTGTGTTTTAAGTCTTTATACACTATATTTATTGGGTAACTGCATTTAAGCTGTTATTATGTCATTGAACTTGAAGGTTTCTGCACTTCATTGTATTACCTGCAGAAAAAACTAAATTCAAGTAAAGGATCTATAGTTTTACTTCTGTGTGTCAGCAGTCAGAATTATCTTTATATTTTTTTTCCCTAATTCCTTGATGTGATTACACATGTGAAATGAGATAATAGAAATCATATGAACATATTGATGAAATGGAAACTGCTATAAGAAAATGAAATAGATATTAATAAATAAAATTCTGTGCCCCGTGCTGAAAACAGATATGTTTAAATTTATTGCTAACCATCAAAATAAGTGACTTCAAAACTCCAAAATCCTATAGTGAGGTGGATTTAGAAAAAAAAATCTTTTATTATCTAACATTATAAAGTGATAGTTTAACTCAGATGGAAAATAATGAACTGGTTAGATTGCCATTACCAGAGGGTGTCTGAAGGCTGTGTCTGCCGTAGTGTCTTTTTGCAATAAAAAATATTCTGTGTGAATTGCCCAATGTTATCTGTTTGTCTTTTTCTGGTTCCGGATTCTATATAGTTTAATGTGCAAAAATAGAATTTTTTTTTTAAGAAATGAAATCAGAAGTCTCAGTCCAAACATATTCCAGTGTAACACTTTCACTTTAGATTCCCCCCATTCTATGCTGATTTAAGAGAAAGTATCTGGTAAACACAACCAAAAAATTAGGTTATGCCAAGTAATTGTCAAATTCATGAAATGATGGTGGAACTGAGGGCTTAAACTGATTCAGTGTGATGCTGCAAAGAGTTAATTTTCAAATTAATATGTTAAACAAAGCAGATTCTACTGTATTCTGTACTTGGTCCCAGCTCTGCCTGAGAAAGGACTGAATGCTTCCTCCATTCAGAGTAACACCATATTGTGCTATCCAGAAGTTTTTCACAAGCCTCCACCAAAAGAGTGCTATGCCTTCAAGGCATAACTAGAGCTCACTGGAAAGCTGTTCCTTTAAAAAATGCTCATTGAAAGATGCAGTTTCATTGAAATGGAAATGTACACAGTTTCATGGATTAAAAAGCCAGAAGGGAGTACTGTGATCATCTAGCCTGGCATACTGTACAACAGAGACCTCATGGCTGTCTTAGTTTCTTCCCATTTGAACTAGGTCATGTCTCGCTAAAGATGAAAACCTCTCTACCTTTCTTTTTAAAAAGCATACTTCAAGGATGGGAGTGTCTGTCACAATTTTCAATGAGGTACTCATCATTGGTAATTAAGATGTTAATTCTAAGTTTGTCTGTCTTCAGTTTGTAGCCCATGGGTCTTGTTATGCTTCTGTCTGTGAGACTGAAATGCATTTTTTCTTCCTGTGTATATATTTATAGACTAGAATATAGCTATCTGTTATAGTAAGAAGGTGAAATTTCTTGATTCTCTCACTTGAGGTCACATTTTTGAGTACTTTGATGGTTATATTGTGAATACTGACCTACGTACTGACATTATTTTTGATTTATGGATGCAGAAATCAGATGTGTTATTTGAATACCTAAGTAGCTGATGCTACGTAGTGTCTCCATTCCTGTTTGAGATTCCACTGTTTATACATCCATGTTCATGTTCTTTTTTGACTGAGATAAAGAAAAGTTTGGAGCTATCCAGATGGTCTAAACCTGCAGGGAGTTCTTTGCTTGACAGCTTGTATTGTAAGCTTTTAGGTGTTTGTAGTTTACAGCTCTGTTGTCACCTCTAGTGACACTAAATCATACGTTGTTGCATTCTTCCTTGATGCTAAGTCTTTTTTGGGCTACTAATTCTGGGAGAAGCTTTCCTTTAAAAAAATCAGAGACCTACTGCATTTTTCATTTACTTAAATGCAGTCTATGTCTCTGTTTTTGGTTTACTTAAAACAAATCACATTTTGGGATGGACTTACCCAAACAACAGCCCTCAGAAAAAGTAGAAAAATTAAAAAGAAGGGGAAGGACTGGACTGTTGATGTAAATAATAATTGTGTTGCCCTATCCATTTTATGTGAGAGTTTACATGTTAGAATGTTCAACTCAGGTGTGGGAGATCTTAGTGCATTTCCTTCCTTTAGGTCAGAAAAGAAAAATTTAATTTTCCTACTCTCCATGAGAATACTTCCACTATATAGACAGAAAGTGTTTTTTTTCTGTCTGCTAGAATAAATGTTTAAGAATTTAATGTAAAGCTGAGTAGAGGCATGAGTTCATCAGTGTACTTCAAAGTATCTTCTTTTATTTCTTAACAAGAGCAAAGAATCACTTTAACCTCTCAATGGAACTTCTTGACCACAAAGAAAATGATGATGCAAGTTTTTTCCAGTTTTGCTAATTACCATTAAAAAAAAAAGAATTCCTTATTTCTTGAAAAAAACCCTCACATTTGTCTTTTCAAAGGAACAGTTTTTCCAAGGAGGAGTGTGACAGGTATGGGTATACAATCAGTAATATTACAGGCCTATTTTCATTTATTTAAAACTTGCCTAAGTTTAAAAATTTGATGCAAAATTTTTCATGCTGGTGTCTGCCTCAGCTAGCTTGTTTTGGTCATTAGAGCAAAAAGGCCCAGTCAGTTATTAAAAAGAAACAAAAACAAAAACAAACAAACAAAAAAAACCCAAACAAAAAAAAANAAAAAGGGAGGGGGGAAGCTTTTTTTATTTTAAATACTTTGTGGCTCTTGTGCTTTGACTCAGGACAAGCTGCTACATCAGGAGTATGACTTGGTTTACCACTTGCAAAAGTTTCTATCCAAAGTGTCCACTCTTGGTTCTTCCTTCCCCATTCTCTTCTTTCAAGATTTATTATCTTTTGAAAAACTGGGGTTTATGTATTCAGTGTATTTATTGTCATCAGGGACTTCCCAGAATGTAATTTCTAATACTCTATCATAATCACTAAACACACCCTATACTTTCGTGGTTTGTAATTGTAGGAGATGGCAACTGAATATATTTCTCCCCTTTGCATCTCCTACAGCTTGTGTATCCACCCCAGATGTGCAGTTGCCTCATCAGTTAGTACCTGGGCCATTCCTACTGAACCAGTTCTGACCCAGAATGATTTTTTTTCTTAGAGCAGTTCTGAGCCAGAATAGCAGTGAGGCATCAGCTGTGTGATATACAATGCAATTCTTTTCAGCTAGGCCACTGCAAGCCCTGGCCTGGCTGCTGGTGCTTGGATCGGCTTGAGGTTTAAAACATGTCTGCTGAGTCTTAAAAGATTGAGGGAGAAACTGAATGGAAACTGGAGGATAAAGTTGAAAGTAATTGTGAAAAATACTTTTTGGAAGGTAGCTTTAGGCTGAGAAGCTGAAACTGAGAGAGGAGAGGTATAAGAGTTTCATTCGCCTGTGTATCCACTGTCTTAGACATATATTTTCTGCTTTGCATATAGAGTTCCACATTTCCTATGTAGCCACTATAATTCTTACTCCAAATACTTCTTCCAATTTTCAGTCTCATTCATAGCCACATCCAGGTGGCTATGATACCCAGATACCCTAGGTTTGCAAGCATCTTAGCAAATTTTCCTCCCAACTCTCCATGTGGCAGAGGCTTTCTGATACAGTACATGCATTAAAGTACAAGTGTTTATCTCATTTCTCCTTGTTCTTTTTCCCCCCAGTTTTTGCACAGCTACTCTTAGGCTTCTCTTCATCCTTTGCCTATGTCAGAACGCTCTTCCCATACTCCTTTTTATGTCCATCCAATGCTTTTTCCGTGACCAGACACTCTTGAACTCTCTGCTCCCTGACAGTTAAGTGAATTCCAGCGCTTACTTCCTGACTGCAATCTGTACAATTGAGATTAAATATGTAGATATTAAATACAGGTCTCAGTTACAACTGTATTTCAGCTTTGCTGGCCTGTCATTTGACATGTAACCTTCTGCCTTCTGTGTTGCTCATTTTTGCTCTGAAGTCTGAATTACTGCATTTTCATGCTGCTCAATGTCTGAGTCTTCATAATCTTAATTATTTTATTTCTATAAGCTTCTAGAGAAATGAGGGAGGAAAGAAAGTGGTTTTATCCATATAAAATAATCCAGGATATACAAATTGAAAAAAATAAACCTTATAACCTAATTTTTGGAGTACTTAACGTTATATGCTGTATAATAACTTCTGTATGTTGAAAGCAGAACTCCTCTGGATTACATTTACAGCTATGTTATCAGCATTTTTGCAAAAGATATTTAAGGAATAAGTTGGAATGGGATATGTGAGGGCACAATTAATGATGCCTCAGAAAGGCTCCATTTAAGTGCCTTATCGATGTTATTAAGGCATGCAGCAGGGGAACACAATGCAAGTTTTCCAGGGAAGCTATCACTTGTTTTGATCATGATACGTTCTTTTCAATTGTGCGGTTGTTTATTACACACTTTCCAGGTGCTGCAGCAAATGAAATAAAAATTCTACTTACAATCATGGCTTTCTATCAGAGAAGATTCCTCCTGAGCGTCAATTGAACCTGGAGTTCCCTGGGAAAGAGTAGTGGATGTTCATGAAGTACCATAGTGTTGTTAGTCAAAAGTACAGGGAGGCAGAATTACTTCTGGATTGGTGGATATAAGCCTATCTTGAATGTATGATGTGTAATCCCAATAGCATTGTACTAATTTATCAAGGTAACTCTGATAGCTGAAGTAGAAATGTTCATCTGTGATAAATAACTACTTCTCTGTTCTCGACATAAACTTTGGAAAAGTATTAAATGCTAAGGGGACTTTAAAAATAAATATAGTGTTACACAGTGCAAATGGATGTAGTTTGGATGTAACTGTTATAAAAAATCAGCTGCTATAGTTTGCTGATAAGCAGACAATAAACAATAATTATCTGAGGTTCTTTAACTGACTAGGGCACCAACACCATGCTTTGACATAAAAGGTGTGTTTACTGGCTACCAAACTCTTATAAATGGAAATGCATTTAACTGACATTTGAGACTCTGTAAACCTGAGCTACTTCTTTCAACATATAAGGGAGGATTTAATAATCAAAATAGTAGTGTCTATTGCTATTTGAAATGCCCTACCACGTTTAAGCTAGCCTCCAGCTGTCACTCCAGGAGGACTCAAATTTCCTCTAGTCTCATGTCTGCTACCCCCAGGTCTCAGATACCCTAGGTGTATCTATAAAATATCTATGTTTGAGCCACTGAGTCAAAGTTCTCTATTTCAGAAGTACATTTTTTGATCTAAATTGTACAGATCTTGGTCTGGGAATCAGAGCTTAGAGATCTCCTGAATTAGGGACATGTTTTTCTTAGAGATTTTTGATTTTCATAGCCCTTGGTAGAATTTTGTTTCCCCGTGAATAGTTTGATAATGTTTGCGTGAAATTTAGCATCCCTGGTTCTATGGATGTATTTGAAGGATTATCTTCTTCTGTTTGTTTTGAATCTTCTATTAGCTATTTTCCCTTATTTTTTCCTACTGCTTTTATGGGGAGGGACAGTAAAACACACCTTTCTTTCATGTTCTTAATGCCAGTTTTAATGTATGGTCTTTGGTATGGCCCTATCTCTTTTCTAAGCTAAAGAATTCTGGTCATTCTTTGTACAGAATTGGTGTCAACCTTGATCCATTCTTTATCCTTTTCTTTACCTTATCCAATTATATTTCATTATTTTTGTGGTAAGAAGGACCACCAGATTTATACAATCTAATTTAGACTGAGCTGTGCCATTTATGTATTCTGTGGCAGTAATAGTAATCATAATAATTTTTCTCTTTGCTTTTTTTAAACTACTATTAAATATATTCCTGATATTTCCAGGGAGGGGTCTAACTCCAAAGTTGTTGCTATTTAAGAGTATATATTCAGAGTCTATCACTGTGTATGTAAAGCCAGAATTATTTTTCATTTGGTCTGTGCATTTATATCTAGCTATATTGAATTTTTGCCTGCTTCTTAATTGCCATAGTCAGACAATATCATGGTATTTGAAACAACCATTACCTAACCATCAAAAGTGAGTAAACTTCCAGCTTTCACATAATTTATTAATTTGTTGAGCAGCACCGGTTGCAATACAGGTCCCAGGAAGATGCTACATTTTTTACAGTGAAAACTGACAAAATATTCCTACACAGCTCTCCAATGGACCAAGTGCTGGCTGAAGCCAGCTATCAAGCCAAGTGTTGTGGTTTGACACTGGCCAAAAGCCAGGCACCCATGAAAGCTACTCATTCACCCTCCCCTGCTACAGCTGGGCAGAGGAGAGAAAATGTAATGAAAGGTTCATAAGTTTGGATAAGGACCAGAAGAAAATACTCCAAAGGGCAAAACAGGCTCAGCTTAGAGATATCAGGTAACTATATTACTGACAAAGTCAGAGGAGGATAATGAGAAGTAAAATAAGCCCTTGAAAACACCTTTTTCCCCACCAATCCCTCCCTTCTTCCCACTGATAGTGCAGGAAGACAGGGAGCAGGGGTTTTGTTCAGTTTACCGTCTGTGGTTTCTCTTGCTGCTCAGAGACAGGAGTCCTTCCTCTGCTGCACTGTGGGGTCCCTCCTAGAGCAGACAGTTCTCTGTGAACTTGTCCAGTGTGGCTCCAATCTCACAAGCAACAACCCTCCAAAACTGCTGCAAGATAAGTCCATCCTATGAACAGCAGAACCCCTCAAACTGCTGTAGTGTGGGTCATTCTTCCATGGGATGCAGTATTTGAAGGACAGGCTGCTCCAGCCTGCTAGCAGGTCCTCCCTCTCTCTCCATGGGTCTCCCACAGGTTTACAGCCTCCTCCAGGCATCCACCAGCTCTGGCATGGGCACCTCCTTTGTGGGCTGCAGGTGGATCTCTGCATCCCCCATGGATCCCCATGGGCTGCAGGGGCACAGCTGCTTTACCATGATCTCACCATGATCTGCAGAGGAATCTTGGCTTCAGCACCTGAAGCACCCTCTGCTCCTCCTACTCCACTGATGTTGGTGCCTGCATGTTGTTCTCCTCTCAAAAATTCTCATTCCTGCTCAGGCTGGAATTAAAACTGGGCCCCAAACTTTGGTTTGATTTCTTAAATGCGTTATCACAGAGGCATGACCACCATCTCCAATTGGCCCAGGCTTGGCCAGCATCCTGTCCATCCTCAGAGCCATCAGGGATTGGCTGTGCTGGACATGGTGGAAGCTTCCAGCAGCTTCTCAAAGAAGCCACCTCTGTGGCTCCCTTACTACCAAGAACCAGGCCGTGCAAAGCCAACATAACTTGTGTTTGGTAACTCCCCAAATGTACTTACATATTTAAGAACGGGAAGAAAATACCAAACAGAGAGGAGGAATGAAACAAAAACAGTGAAACAGTGAGAGAAACAGTAGAAGCATCAACAAGGAGGAGGAGGAACAGATGTTCCAGGTGCTGGAGCATGCATACATATCTATATAAATATATAAATATAAAATATATAAAAATATGCAAATATTATATATACATATATATAAACATATAAACATATAAATATATATTTTGTCTGACCAAAATCACTATCACTATGGATGATCAAACGCAATGGTATTCCAAATACGGCTGCTGGTGATCCATCAGCAATTTTTCTCTGGTTGTTATGTAGTAGAATCCTGTTTGATTTAAATATTTATGGTAATGCAGCAAATGATATTATAAGCATTCGATAAGTGCCCAGATCTCCTTTTTTTTTGTTGTTGCTCTTTTTCCTCCCACGAATATTAACATGTAACAGTATGTGAAAATTAAAAATATTTCAAACTGTAAATATTTTCTTATTAATCTAACAGAGGTATAATTGCTAAATTTCTCACAGTAACTTTGAAATATGTAAACACCAATCAGAAACCACAAAGGGAGCAGGGTAAAAAAAAATCACTCAGAAAGACTCTCCTCATTACATTATAATGTCTTTAAAGTATGTCACATGTTAGATCTAAATGGCTTGACAGGTAGCCATTTTACAGACTTTTATGAATATAATCAATGTAATTCTCAATAGTTATATTTCTAATAACCAATTTGCTGACTTCATGTTCTTGTCAGGATAATTTATATATATATACACCATATGTTCTGTGAAATTTTTCTTTGCCCAGGTGAGCATTTAATCTTCCTTTCTCCCTAAAGGAATTATCCACATCCCTGAAATCAGAGGATCCTCCACTTATTTTTCCCGTCTGTCAAACCTTCCAGCCGTAAGACCTCAAGTCATAATGATCGTCTTTTCGGCAGAGGGCAGCATATGGCATTCTCAGAGTCCATCAATTCCACTGTTTAATTGGCTGTAGAAATCACTGTTGAGCTAAAGCTGATTCTGAAGCCCTTCCAACTCTTCTTGACTCTTAGGCAAGATTCAGATTTTGGTATCCTTTGTGGCTGTATGGAATATTTCTCAGGGAAATGATCTATAGTAATGAATCAGTTGAAGAAATTGAAAGTTGTTTTTCCTTTTTCTTTATTGTTATAAGAAAGGAATATTGATCTGCTTGAAATTTTCTTAGTAATGATAATAAAGATTACATTGTTCCAAAATATTGAATAAATGCTAAATATTTGCATTTTTGGTAATCTTTCATCATTGGTAATCTTAAACCCTTGTCTTCATAGTAGTGGTAAATCTCTTATGGGGAGAAAGGCTTGGCAAACCATTTGATATTGGGAATCAGACTGCCTAACACTCTGAGCTACTAATTCTGTTATACAATAATTTCAAAAAAACCCACATATTTCTTAACAAAATATTTTGTTGTCTATTCTGTGTAGAAAGAAGAATGAGTTTACATCATGTTTTGTTATTCACATTTTGATTTTTAACTATATCACATTTTATTCTCTTTTCCCCTTTTTTAACTAGCAACAAAAGCTTTCTGATTTACATATGTTCAAAAGTTCTCAAAATGACAGTTCTTTGTTTTTGCATGCTGCAAAGGCCTCTTGATACATTAAGAAGTTTAACACAGTTTTTGCAATATCACACAGTGTCAGTTTTCTGAGAGTATTTTGGACTCTCATAGAGTATCATAGAAATCATAGAGTATTTTGGATTGTAAAGGACCTTTGAAGGTCATCTTGTCCAACCCATCTGCAATAAGCAGGTACATCTTTAGTTGGACTAGATTGCTTATAGCCATGACCAACCTGGCCCTCAGTTTTTCTGTGGATGGGGCACATACACAAAACTGTGTGGAATGACTGATTCTTGTAACCTTGATGGTTGGATAAAATAAGAGAAATAAATACTTTAAAAATTGCTCCACATTTTTTGTTTGGTGACTGGGAGAATGTATTGTTGTATGAATCATCCTGAATTTCTGTTTTGCTATTGCTTTAAGTGACTGTTGTTTTTCACAGAAGGGCAAAATATGTGTAGATGGAGTATCTTTTGATAAAATTTCATGCCAGCGTCTTGGCAGTGAATGCCCAAAACTCAAATGCAGAATTTTTTTGTTGTTCCATGTATCATAATACCATAAGCATTAACATGAAAGAGGTATTTCTGAATCACTTTAAGGGGGAAAAAATAAAACATAGTAATTTGCAGCTTTTAACCAGTTACTAGGTGGTGATGGGTTGATTGAGTCTAACTATAAAGGAGATTGAAAACCTGTTGAGTTTGCAGAAAGGGAAACATATTCTACACATAGGTTGACATTTAAGCATGGTTGACATTAAAGACCAATACCTTGAAAGAGGCTTGGATTAGCTCACACATTTTGGAGGGCCAGATAGAGGTTTGTTGGTCTAGCAGCAAAAAGGTTTTATTTGAACTACTTAAGTTGCTCATCTTTGGTTGGGTATTAAGACTGCTGGGCTTCATAAAAATATATTTTTTGGATTTGATGGTTAACTGTCTTAGGAAGTTTCATTCTAGCCCATTAGAAACTTTTGAAGCGTTTGACTCAATCACTTAAGGGTTTTCCCACTGTTAATGTTATGTATTTTTACTGTTCTACTATGCCTCCTATTTATTCTGTTTTATTTTTTATATTTATTTAAAAACATTCAAATTTATTTTCTATATATTAAATGTGTAACATCAGTTTGTCTGGCCCCACCTTTTTCAACTTTGTTTCTTCTTATTTCTTGAAGTAACATAGTCATGGAGGATCTATTCTTTCTCCTCTTTGATATCCTTAGGTATCTGTATCCTTTCCATAGGAATTTTTCCAACCTTATTACTGACTAGCAAAGAAGCACACAGAAGTGAGTGTGACAGCCTATGTAATTTAGAACACTTAATTTATCTATTATATCATCCATTGAGTGATAGCATAATTTGGGCAATTTTAAGTGTGGCATAACCACCCAGTGAGTGGTTAAACCTCTACAGTGTAGCATGTCTGACATACAGTTTGGCAGCTGAAATTTACTCTCTAAAAAGGTCTAAAAGATCCCATTAATAACTTCAGCTTGGAATGATTCCCGAGTACAAACACTGCTTGTGGTGCTTCAGTAAAGAAATCTTGGAGCCTTCAACCTATTGTTTCAAAGTGCTGGAGATGGTTATAGCTTTGTGTACACAAGAAAATGTTCTTCTAAACAAGGAGTTTTGAGCCATTCCTCATTTTCCCTGACCCTGAGGTTAATACCTATTCTGAAAGTCCTTTAGAACAAGCTGAGGAGGTTATTGAACTTATGCTGGGGAAATATTGTCTCAAGACTTTTTCTGAGTTTTCTCTCTATTTTGTCAGAGCAGAGGACAAGTTCTCAATATTGGGTATAAGCTTTCCATTTTCTGTAATGGTCATATCACCATCATAGTTAAATGGTTTTCTGCTGTCATTTAAGACTTGCTTAAGGCTATTTCACACTATTTTAACTGTTGAAAATTATTTAAGCGAGGGCTTTGCATCACTTTTGTTTCTGGGAGTGCCCACTCTTGGCAATTAAATAGAACCTTGAGGTAGGATAGCTATACAAACCTTATAGGATTTTGAATTCCAGCTTGCATAGCTATGTCACATTTGCTTTAATCCAGAACAGCCACTTCATCTTCGACCTCTCAGCCCTGCTGCTCAAGGGAAACATACAAAATACCTTCAAAAGATAATTTTGGAACTAAAATTCATAACTCTGCTGGGCACTAAAAACCATGGACTCAACAGAGACATTGGTTTTATGGCACATTATATTTTTTGCCACCCTAGGATAACCTTTCCATGCTGCACAGGCAATAAATTACTTGTGTCTCTTTTCCTCTCCATTTCTCCGTCCCACAGGAGCAAACAAATGTATTGTCTTTCCCTTTGTAATATTTCTCTGCCTCATATTTATGAGCTATCTTATCTTTTAGTTAATTCAATTGTTTTGATTAAATTAAAACCAAAGCATTTGTTCTTAATTTTTATTTCATTTGAAAGACTGGTATTTCTACTTTAGGCTGGAGAAAAGTTTTAAATACCTGAAAGCTTGTCATTTTCCCTTCAAATATTAAATATAGTCTACTAGAAGATAGCAATACTTACTGTAAACTGTACATATTTGTACTGTTAGAACACATGGCTAGAGTAGTACCACTTAATGCACATTAACGTGATGATTACATACAACTAACTTCTCCCATTTGTTTCCAGGAGTTTTATAATATCTTATATAAGTCTTTTAATAAACAATTTCACCTATCCAAACGCCTATGTAGGTTTGTTTTTTTTGGTTTTTTTTTGTATTTTTAATATTTTCTATTAATTGTTCTTGTGTATTGTACATGTGGTTTATAAAACATTTTGAGACTCATCTGGCTGAGGAGTGATATGTGTTTGTCCTGTTTCTTATTTCCCAACAAAAATGGAAGCAACTAAGGGAACAAAATACCCTTGATAACCAATGTCCCTGTTTTCACGATTAAACAGAATTTGCTAATTTCTTGGTGCTCAGTGACATCATCTGAAAAGGTGGTAAACTTCAAGCTGTATTGTCAGTAACTGAACTCTATCCAGTTTCTAATACAGTCAGCAGTGCTTGATAAATCTGGAAAATGCTCAAATGCTGACAGTTTTAAAGATAATCCTTTAAATAGTAGTTGCCAGTACTAATAAATTTTAAAACAAACAAACAAAAAATCTCAGAAAAAAAATGCAATAAAATGATGTGTGCATTACTACATACTCTTCACACCAGAGATTCCTCTGTGAAAAAAACCCAAAATAAATAGCATATGCTGTCTCTGCAGGTCTTAGACATCACTGGAGATTCTTTTGAATACACCCTCATGGTTTAGTGCTTATTCTTAGATGGGAGAAACAATCCCATAAATTCGAATCTTGTGCCTGTCTCTGGTTTTATAAAACTTCAGTAAAACAAATGAAAGAAAACAAAGAAAGTACAGTATTTGGGCTCATGGCATTATGACATACCATCTGAGTAGACAACACAAATAGCCTGCAGCATAAATCAACTTTATCTGTGGTCTTGTCATGTTTCATAAACTGGAGCAAAACTGGGCTTGGTCAGCAGATATAAAGCCTGTAAGAAAACTGTTCATAATTCAGAAAGTGGTGCATGTGGTTCAGCTGTTTTGCAGTGTTTTTTCAAGATCTATAGAATGTCTTATTACAATTAAAGGGGATTTTTTTTTTTTTCCGGTAGAGGATGATAGGAGAAGAAACCCAAATCTTTTAATNAGGAAGCTTCTAATTTGTTTTAGGGTTTATTATATAGTATTTAAAATTTGAACTTAAATCTCTGTTATAACAAACCCAGAACACTCTCAGACTAGTAATTTTGACCATGATGCTCATCTGTTACTGACCCTGTAAAAAAGATTCAGAGTTATTTCAAAATGCTCTTTGTTATGACAAGCACCTAATGACAGAAACAGTACTGCCATAGCATTGCTCCTAGCTGGTCTATTGAGTAAAGATCTGTTACAAATCCAGTCTCAGCCCTCTATTTACCCTTTTGCTTAATACAGAAATGTATAATTTTAATTGTATGATGGTATCTCATATTCCTAACCTAGACCCAAAATAAGAGTTGAGTTGGATTTTAATTTTTTTTAATAATTAGATTTTGTTAGTGGAACACAAATTGTGTGTTTAAATGATATTTCCTCTTTAATTTATATTTTTATTTGCTCTTAAATAATAATGCCATTAAAAATAAACCTATTTTGTTATTGCACGTATGCAGTTAGAAAATTCTAAGGTTTTCATTCATTTTGTGAAATTTCAGTTG
>WEIU01017506.1:3997-28337 GCA_013389925.1 Aegithalos caudatus | reverse complement strand
AATACAGCCTGCTCTCTCTCTCTTTCTTTTTACTTGCTCTTAAATTTTTCACATTGTTCAAGTCCAAATGTATTACCTGTGAGCAAACCCAACTTTTTTTCCACCTCTTATAATTAATTTGTATAAATTTACTGCTTATGAACAGCAGTAGCTTGACAGCTCTGAAAAAAAACATCTTTAGCTACAGAGAGGGTGCAGATTGGGCCCGTGGCTCCCCTGCTGAGGTTTTACATCAAACCTGAATGCATCAAATGCAGGGAGAGGTCAGCATTGCATGGACCATCTATATTTCTGTGAGTCAGGGAAGTTGTGGTAAAACTTTCAATCCCAGGTCCTTCTCCGTCATCTTCTCTCCTTCTTATTGACTGTTTACTACAGCAAACCTCTCCATACATAAGCCAATGTAGAAATTTTTCTGGCTTGCATGTTCTGCCTCACTCTCATAAAAACTCCAGCTGCAAGAAATGGCTGCAAGAAAATTATTCTGCATTTAGACTCCAGTGTCTGCCATCCAGTTAGTACAAGAAATATACCAGACTTCCCCTAGACAATCACTCTGGAAAATAATGCATTTTATAAAGAGCACACATCAGGATCTCTAAAGATAAAACAGAAATCTACCCTGAACAAGAAAACTTTAACCAGTGTGCTGTCTGGACCACTAAGTCAGACATCAACTCTAAAGCTATTTACTGTAACTTGTTTATAACTATATTCATTTATACTCTCTTTGCTTTCCCTCCATGTTTATCTCATATTTGCCAATGACTAAGTACTCTGCAACATGCAACATAAGACACAGTCTGCGTGATCTCAGTATGTTTCATCTAGAAAACTTGAAGATGTAAATATTGCACTCTACCTGTGGCAACTACATTATAGTACATTATATTGGGATATTATGTTATGTTATAAGGAAAGAAAAGTAACACCAAAGGGCTGGGTTTCTTTTATTTTTATTTCTTCTATCTGCCAGTATCAAGACTTGGTTTTCAAATTTTTATTTGATACACATTAAATGGGTACCTTAAATCTATCTCAGACAATCCAACAGTTGAAAAAGATCTAACACCAGTCACTAACCATGTAAATCTGATGGCTCTTCCTCCAGCTTTCAAAAGTTTCTTTTGAAAGTCCAACACCAGCAGCAACTTGATCAGTCATCTTCTATTTACACTGAGGTCAAGGAACATGATTTTTTTCCTTACCTACTCTAAATGGATGTTCCCTCCAGAAGACTCAGTCAATTTTCAGATGTACCTGATCGCTAGTCCTTAGTATCTCTCTCACATGGTCCACAAGCTCCATGTTAAGGCAGCCATTTAAACTATCTTTTCCCAAGATGAATTTAGAGCCACTTACCATCCTCTACTCCTGTCTCTGTGGCTAACACAGAGAACAGGGAAATGCCCTCTCTTGCCCTGCAGAAAAGGAGAGGACTAGCAGGCAAGTGCCAAAACCGGTATCAAAAAAAAAAAAAAAAAAAAAAAATTTGGCAGTCCAAATATCTGTCTGTATATGTTCGTTTTTACCAGAGAATACCTGCTTCTCCTATGATACCTGCTGTGTTTAAAATGTGTTTTCAAGCTATCTGGAAAAACCCAGATTCTTCTTTTCTTGATCTTTAAGGAAGCATAATTAAAAGAAGTTGTGGAATTTGCAGTACTGACCATAATTCACACATCATTTAACAGAAGCAAACCAAAACTAAACTGGACTATGGACTGACTGTGTTAGACAGTGTTGTAAGTAAAAATCCAGGGAGGATACTAATGAATAGGCAATAAACTAACTCAGAAATCAATTAGATTTCTACTCAAAAGACACTACCGGAGCAAATATCAGTATCTGTAGTTAGTTGGAAAGTAGCTGTAACAGCACCCAACACCTTAAAAAATCCTCTAAACTTTTCTGTTTTTACACATGTATAAAATATATTCTCGTGCCACTAAAGCATGAGTCATGTTGAAAATCCCCCACCTCAAGTGCAGCATCATCCCAGAGCAGCTGAGGCTCCATGAGAAACAGTTGGCTATGCAATATCTCCTCACCAGTTGCCTCACTTAGACTACAGAGTTACAGTCTAAGACATTCCAAATTCAGTAGCATTTCCCCTGCAATTCTTTAATTCCCTGAGGTCTGATACATGAGATACAATTTGAACATCCATGCCAGATACTCATGTGACAGCTTTAAAAATGATAGTGTGGACATGTGAAGTCCCAAATTTTCTCTGTAATTTCCCTTTCAAAACTCAACAGACACCTGCAAATTTGCTGTGCTAAAGGAAAATCACATTTTAGCACTGTATTTCCCTGGAGAGAAAAATCATGAACATACCAGAATTCATCACAAGTCTGGTTTTGTAATCCAGTAATACAATAGCCAGCAATCCAGTAATACAAAAAATAAAAGATCTGAAGAAAAAAGACATCAGTTTTTCAAAGAACTGTGGTGCAGACAGTTTTTAAACACTGCAAAGTATGTTTTTCTGGTGAAAGGAGTTCCAAAGGCACAGTGGCATGAGTGGAAACAAGAAGAGAGAAAAAGGACACAGGCCAAAACTATAAACACCTTCAAGATCATGTTTCTTCTCCTTTTACTATTGGAAAAAATTCCACTGAGTGCAAATGCTGCTCAGTAGTTATTTACTTAGAAAGGTTGAAGTCCAGCAATGTAAGCTCAAGGGTTTCTAGACCTACACAAGCTGTCTCCATTTCACTTCCAACATTTCTCACCTAAGCACTTGCCAGGGAAATGAAGAACTAAAATAAATGATAAGATATGACAATGGAATGGGATCTTATTAACTCCTTAGAAAAGAGTAAAAACATGAGAGTTGCTATTTTGTTCCAAATACATAATGTCTGTTCTCAAGGTCAGATTATTACAACTCTCCTACACCAACAAAAGAAGAGCTGGAACTTGAGAATACCTTACAGTTCCAACCTAATTTTTATAGCTTTTAACAGCACTGCACAAATTGCATGGGATCAAATTAGATTAAAATTAGCCTATTTCTACAACAAATTAGTTAAAATATTAGCATTTTCCTGTTTATATCTCAGCAAATAACCCAAATTTTGTAGCCATATTGAATAATAGCTACCTACTACACATTTTATCATCCTTTTTCAAGTGAAAGTGACTTAAAAAGAGCAATGTAAATATTTAAGTATTAGATACATGTACGTATCTACTGCCCTCTGCAGAATGAAATTAAACAATCTGGGATTCTGTCTTTCAAGAAAGAGTATGTTAATAAAATATATAGAATAGATTTAGAAGCATTCAACTGTTATCTAACTAGTCACATAACTTGAAGCACACATTTAATTCTTTCCTAAGTTAGGACCATGTTTTATGGAATATCCTTTTAGAGGTTCCCACTGTAATTGAAAAGTATTTAGCCAGCAGCTGCATCTTTAAAAATATATTCTGAATTACTGACCAGTTATGAAAACATCACTAAATCTCTCAAGTTGGACATTCGAATGATCAGTTGAATTTAAAGGCTATTACAAGGACTTTAAATAAACTTACAAAATTCAGAGATAAGTGAGCAATAAAGCTTGGTCAGATTATCAATAATAAAATCAGAATAACAAGCTCAGTTAATGCCTAAAAGAGATAACTTGTCTATGCAGAGCAAGCAGGTAGATCCCTTCCAAAGACCATTACTTCTTAAAATCCCACCTCTTTACAAGATTAATATAGGATTAATATCAGTGCAGCTGTATTTTTGTCACTTTAGCTAACCACAAATATTCTGCTTCTACATGACATTACCTTAATGCTAGCTAAGTATAACTTGCCATGCTCTGGGGTTATTTGCTGCTGCAATTTTAGCTTGCACTCATACTTTGTCCCAAGCAATAAATAAAAAAAAATCCTACGTGACTAAAATAACTTTTTCCAGAGCCATTTTGATCTTGCCTGTCCCTACCTGCAATTTCTGCTACTTCTGCAGTTTCTGTTATTAATATATATATTTATAAAAATCCTCGATTAAGCAATAGAGTTAGGCCACAGGCTTCTGCTCTATTAGGCCTTGTGCTCTCTCGGACTACAGTCTTTATGCCCAGCTTACAGAGTGATGTGGATTTTCTATTTTTCAGAGGATATGTAAAGTAGCAGTTAATCAATTTGAAGAAGGAACAGCAACATACAATGCCAAACTAACTCTAAAGCATAAATAATGTTTAGAACCCAGCCTGATCCAGCAGAGAACATATTAACAGCCAGAAGCTGGGCAGCAAAAACCAGACAACCGACCTGAAAGAGCGAGAATACATTCCCAACAAAGAGGTTACAGTGACACAAAGTGGAAAGGATACAGCAACACAGAAAAGTGAATAAACTCTCAGAGATTCCTGTTCAAAATACACTCACTGGTTGTTGCTTTTAAAAAGAAAAATCTACATCAAAGTAAGACAAAGACCAAGGGCTGCAAGTGCCCTGAAACACAGCTCAGCACTGCAAAGGGAAATATTCTCCTGGATTATCCATCAAAAGTTCGGCCCAATTCTCCCTGACCTTGTCCTGGGAAGCCTGGGAAAGGTTGGCCCTGGCAAGTCACACACTGCTTGCTGCTTGAATCAATTAAATTACTGCTGCTCATTTACTCTCACTACCAGCCATAAACACGGACAGGAAGTAGTATATATTGAAAGCAACGTGAAGGAAGAAGGGGAGGAAAACTGGAGTGGGAAGTGGGAAAGAGGAAAGTTTAAACAGTGAAGCATGTGCCCCCAGATAACATGTGCCCCAGCAACTCAAGAGTAGCTGCAATAAAGCATTACTAACACTTCAGACAATCCTAAAGTAGCTTTGCTGTAGAAGGACATCCTGATACAGAAGTCCTAACTAACTCTTAGCAAATCTAAAAAGCACCACTGCTGTTTCCATGCAGGACTTGAATGACTGGACTCCCTTGGAGATGAAGCATGGGAGATATCAATGTAATATAGAATGTACCAGAGAGAGAGGGTATTTCAGAGCGTTCTCAAGAAGCAACTGGACAAAACACATTCTGATCTCAATACATGAGAGTGTATTCTGTTATCAACATCTATGTCCAGCTTTCTTGAAGAGTGGCTCTCAGTCACTCTTCCTGTGTGATGATCTGCTAACCTCGTGTGCAGATACCACGTGCCTGATCTACCCCAAATGCAATGCCTTGTTCAACTTGGAGCAGTTTTCACTGATCCCACAGGAAATTAGGGATTTGGACATGTCTCCCAAACTACAGAACAGAGGTAGTAGCTTGAACTACTTTCCCAGTGCCCAAAACTTCATCATAAATTACTATTGTGCGCATGCATAGCAACCTGGATTTACTAGTCAGGTGCAGAGGTGAAAGCTCAGTGAATCCATTGTGTCAGATTTGCTGCACACACAGAGGCTGCACACTTGGCAAGACTGGCATGTCCTGCTTGTCAGTCACTGTACTGTGTCACCAAGCATTGTGTATCTGGGTGCTGGGCAACTCAAGTCCATTTTCAAGGTCACCATCTGTACATACAACTGACTTGAGGGTAGCAGTAGGACAGCCCTTTGGAGACAGCACAAACCTACCTGTGAATCCCATCATATTCCCTATCCAACAGCCCTGCAGCCAAAATGATCGTGGAGCTGTAGAGAGTAGTAGGTGTCATTGCAGGAAATGAAGTGACTTCCCTATAAAGAAAAATAGGGATGGAGTATTTGTGAAAGGAAATGTCAAATTTTTACCCTCCTTCTCTCAGTTTTGTGAAACTGCTTGAGTACACGGTGAGTAGATCGCCTTAGTTTTGCCAAAGATATAAAACCTGCAGAAATGTTGTCACTCTCAGCCCCACAGCTGAAAGTGACAAGGCAACAAGCACAATGGAGATAGTTTAGTCATAAATAAGCTGTCCCAAATTAGCTGGTCCATCTACAGGAACCAGTGCTATGCAGAGAGACTGTCCTGAAAAAGGTGTACTTTCATTAATCCAGCATAGCCTTCTGTATAGACCAATTGCCTCTTTATGGAGCTAATCAGAGCAGAGCACATTAATCCAGACACTCTCCTTATCTTGCCAGCTGCTCCACTGAGATGCAGAACACACTTGTGTCCCCTCAGTCAGCCACAAGACAATCGCATGAATGTCTGCTATGAAAAATTCATTGTTAATACCCACTCCGTAGCTGGCAAGCTATCATTTGTTACCAGTCTCATGGAGTGACTTCAAAAGATGAAGAAAATGTCCTTGCAAAATGGAGAATCTGGCTGCACATTTAAATATGACAAACACAAAGGTGGATGTATTAACCAGACCTTTTCATGGAGACAAAAGCAGAACAAGCATCAGGGAAATAAAGCTGGCATTCAGTCTACCCAGCTGATAGCAGGAATGCTAGATGAGTCAGTTCAGATACTTTACCAAGGCATTCACATGAATCAGGGAAAAAAAAAAAATAGTTAGGGAGCACAAAGTTCTTTCTTACATGTAACAGCCTCTTAACAAGTGTGTCTGGAGTGTGAAAGTGTACCTGTCCTGTTGGGGAGAAAAATCACAAACTCCTCCTTCATGAAACAGCTGCTGGAATTTGCTCAGAACAGATCTTCATATTTGGTTACACTTCTGGAAAATTATTCTATTTATATACAGTGGAAGAGGTATAACTCACTTTGGTTTCCATTTAAGTCCCAACTTCCATTTTAAAATTGTCCTTCTGTTAACATCAGTATTGGGTTTTTTTTTGTTTCGGAAGTCAGATTCTGACCATTTCATGGCTTTGCTGTAGTGGTCTGTTGTGGTTTAGGAATGGTATTATCCAATTTAGTACTCTCACCAACCAATGCTGCTGCCCTTCCCCTGTGATGCACTTGGGAGGTGGAGGCACAAAAGGCAGAGAATGATGTGCCAAGAACAATTTACTGGAAATAATAAGAAAAGAAAACTAGTAGTAACAGCAACAATATTGATAACAAAAGTGTGAAAAAGAGTGATTCATGCCAAAATGCTCACTGTGCTGTCTGTAATTCCAGCCACACCACCCTGATGGTAAAAGAGCCCTTCCTTCCCTTCCCCTTCCATTCCCTCGAAATGAGGTGCAGAATAACTCTGGGTCCTAGCCGTACCCTCTCCTGGCTACTGCAAAATTAACCCTGTCCTGGCCAGAACCAGGACATGCTCATACTGGAGAAAACTGGGTTTTCAAAGTAATAAAACTGTAAGGCACAGCAGCATTTTAAGATATTAAGATATTAAACCTTACACTTAAATACTGGATTTGAACATTTTAAAATTTTTGGATGGTACATAAATTTTGAAAGCATTTTTCTTTTTTTAATTCTCTCCTTGCATTGCTATCTTTTGATAGTTTTGTCAGGATGAGGCTGAATCAAACTTAAGTTGTTTTTTGGTGGGTTTTTTTTTTTGTTTTGTTTTGTTTTGTTTTGTTTTGTTTTTTGGTTTTTTTTTGTTTTGTTTTGGGTTTTTTTGTTTTTGTTTTTTTTTTGTTTGTTTGTGGTTTTTTTTGTTTGTTTGTTTGTTTTTTTTCCTTTTTACCCAAAAGGAGTTGGAATCTGTTCTGGAGCTTCATTTGCTACATCTGGAGCTACCATCAGGTTTTTGATCAAGACCAAGCCTTACAGATGGAAAAGCTCTACTTTAAAATTCCTCACATGTTTGGAGATGTCAATAAAGTTCTTTTAAAGCGTCAGAAGAGATTGCTCTGTTTGTAGTTTTGCTAATACAAATTACAATGGTATTGTCTACATTCAGAAGAAGTTATAAAGAAACAACTAAATAAGCCCTTCTCATTCCCCTACCCACTCAGACAATAAACTGCACACAAACACCAAGGCACAGAAAGAGATGCATGCACACACACACATGCCACTCTTCTTCTTTGGAAGGAATATATTAAAGTATTGGCCCTGTGGAATAATGAAGGAAGTATGTAAATACAGCACTCTATTCTTTCAAGAAAAGCTTTAAAAATGCACACACTCCACTCCCCCTAAATTATGGTAGAAGATGGGTCATAATAGCTAATGTAGTAGGTAAGAAGGGAGAATGGAGCACAATTCCCTAAACTCGATAAAATAAGCAATTACTCTTGTTATCTGAATGGCTCTGTCAGTGGAGAAGTTGTCTGTGTCATAACAGAATCTAACAAAGGCTGTTGCCTTTAAGCATCAAAGGCTTTGGCCTTATTATCTTTCCAAGATGTGCATGTATAATAAGTTTTCCCAACAAATGGCGAGGAAGCATCTCTGGCAAAATATAAAATGGTGATAAACTATGTCCAAATGATTAATTCACAGAAATTCTCCATCACACTGTAGCTACATGTGCCCGTCTCTTCTGTTATGCCCTTGGAGATTTTCATACTAAACGTATGTGCATATTTTTCATGGCCACTGATATTTGAATTGCAGCCTGCTCCCATGCAGAACATAAAACACTTCAAACTGCATAATGCTGACTAAATTATAAGTTCTCCAGTGGCCTGAGGTAGCAAGGGCCATAATAATGAGTGTGCTTAAGTGGTTTGTGTAGATTTTTTTTCCCTTTTAATTTTAATGCCCTGACTTGCTGCTGCCTTTTCGAAAGCTAGAGATTGTCTCATACAATCATAACAACAGGGAAACAGAAACTGCATTATGCTTTGAAAAATGTGGGATGCAAAGCAGAAGCTCCACTCATCAAGTGCAGTGATAGCTAATTCAGCCCTGTCGGTCACATGGAATAGAAAATGCTTTGGTGACTTGGTCCATATTTGTTATTATATTTGAGCTGTTCTGTGTATAAAGTCACATTTACTGGACAGAAAGCTGCAACCCTTCCAATCACATTCATATTGCACATTAAAAACAAAACAAAACCAAAAAAACCACATCTGAAGTATCACTTGATTAAAAAGATAATGAAACTGGGTAGAAGAAGCCTGCAAAAATACTGAGAATTTTACTTATGGCATTACAACAGGTCAAAGTCGACATCTGTATGAGCTGCAACACTTAGTGATTTTGCAATGTTTTCAATGTTCTGGTATTGGTTATTTTTCTTGGGTTTACTCAAAAGACAAATGGATGAAAATGCTTACCCTGCAGCAATGCTCACTTCCATGGTAATTGGAGAAATATACACAAACTGTGCTAATATCCACGGATGTTTACAGTCCATCAGATAAAAAGAGCCTGGGCACATGTTGACTGTTTCTATTAACTTCCCCCACCTCTAAATAGAGACCATTTTTGGCCAGCACATCGAGGAGCAAGGAGCTATTGACTTCACAAATCAATGCAAAGGAAGATAGGCTCCTTGGAAATCGTTTTCATGTGCCCCTCTTTTGTTCCACAATGTTTTGGGAAGTTCATTTCTACATTCTCAGCTCTACAGGATTGAGGCAGATGTTCAAACGCACTTCTCACAGGATTCAGACTGATCCCTACCTGCACCTAACCACTTCACCTAGCCTAAGGTCTGAGACCTTCTTTTCAAATGACCGCAAACTTATGCAGCTCAAGTTCTCCTGTATCAATATGGCTACAGAAATCTTCCTCTGGCAACAGTCCCTGGACCTCTTCTTCACTGAAAACACAGAGTAAAATCCTTTGGCAAGCAGTATCTAGCAGTATCTTAAATGGAAGAAGTGAACATGATGAATTTCTGCCCTACCTCCAGATTGTTCCAGAATCCTGGTGTGGAACTCCTGGGTCAGTAAGCAGTGAAGGTGGCTCTGATGTTGTAGCAGAAGAAGATCAGCAGTGGCTCTGCCAACTGTCTAGAACAGGTAAGAACTCCTGAAGCAACACCACGACCTCCCAGGAAGCACTGTCTCTTCCCTCTGGCCTCTCTTATACATTGTACATATTCTCCTTTCATAACAGAGAAATGGATATGTCTATCATGTGGCTGCTTAATTCACCATAATTTTGGATATTGTTCAGCCATTTTACTTACTTAAAGTGAGTCCAAAGTGAGAAATGAAAATACTTGTTAGCTGTCAGAGAGTACAACCCTACTTGTTGCAGTGTCTTGACCTTCTGCTGCTCTTTTCCTCACTTTCATTGTATACTTTGTGATTCAGTCATTGGGTTGCAAATATAGATTAGATTTATTTATTTATTTATTTATTTATTTGATCTGTCTATATCCCCAAAATAAAAGCATGGTAAACTCACTGAGTCACAGTTTGGCTGAGGTTGGAAGGAACCTCTGGAGGTCATCTGGTCCAACCCCCCTATTCAAGGAGAGCCACCAAAAACTAGCTGCCCATTGCCACTGTTGAGTATCTGCAAGGATGGAGACTCCCCAACCACCTGGTTCTGTCTTCTTTGCACCCTCCTTTCAAACACTTTAATGTGCTTTAAAAATTCCCTTAGTGGTCCCTTGCTGGACCACTAAGTTTTCATCAAGTTTTTTTCATCCAGTTTTCATCCCAGCTCACTTTCTGTTCAGCCAACCTATACTTCATCACTTTCTGAATGACAGTCTGGTGGGAGCCAGTGTCAAAGGCCTTAAAGAATCTGAGGCAGACAATATCCACTACCTCATCTACCACAGCAGTCATTTCATTACAGAAGATTATCAAGTGGTCAAGCTTGAATCCCTGGGGTGATGATTTGTCCTGTATATGCCTGGAAGATGTTTCCAGGATTAGCTGCTCCATCACACGTAAAGGAATTGAGCTGAGGCTGTAATTGGCCAGCAGTTCCTGGAGTCCTCCTTGCCCTTTCTGGAGACAAAATGACACTTGCTTTCCTCCAGCCCTCAGACACTTCTAGTGACCATGTCATTCAAAGATTATTAAGAGTGGCCTCTCAATGATGCCAGTTCCCTCAGTTCTGATCTGTGCATCCCACCAGAGCTGAGAGACTTACATATGTCCAGTTGGATTAAATGTTTTCTAACTTGAACCTCTTCCATCAAGGGTAAGACTTCCTTGCTCAAGCCTTCCCCTTGGTCTCTCAGCCCTCAGATTTATGAAGGTAGGCCTTTCTGGAAAAGACTGAGGTGCAGATGGCATTCAGTAGCTCAGCATCTCCCACAACATGCTCCCACAGATGCTCCCACAGCATCCTCCAGGGCTCTTTCCCCATTCAGCAGCAGGCATGTATTTTCCCTAGTCTTCTTTTGCTAATTATGTACTGTGGATATTCTCAGTTTGCTACTCCTACATATTCTTGCTACCTTTAATACCCCCCACTAAATCAAAATTTTAGATGGATTTTGGCTTTCCTAACATCATTTTGGCATGTTCAGATAAAGTGTCTCCTTTTTATGCTTGAGTTTTGCCAGGAACTCCTGACTATCTCATGTAATTGTCCTGATATTTTTGCCTGACTTCCTGCTTGTAATGGGCTGTTCTTGATCTTGGAGGAGGTGATCCTTAAATATCAAAGAGTTTTCTTGGGCCCCTTTTCCATTCAGGGCCTTATTCCACAGGAGTCTGTGTGAACAGTCTCCCTGCAAGGCCAGAGTCTGCTCTCCTGATGTCCAGGGTCATGATCTTGCTTTTTGCCCTACTTGCTCTTTTCAGGATTCTGAACTCCACTATCTCATGACCACTGCAGCCAAGACTAATTTCAACCTTCACATCCTCAACCTTCCTCATTTGTAATTATCAGGTCCAGCAGAACACCTGTCCACACTCAATCCTCTATCATTTGCATCAGGAAATACTGTCTGGGAACCTCCAGGATTGCATATGTCCATCCATGTTCTTCCTTTGGAAGATATGAGGTGGGTGAAATTTCCCCAGGAGAATTACTGCCTGCAACATGAAATGTCTTCTGTCTAACAGAAGACCTTTTCCATTTGTTCTTCCCGATTATGACACCTGTAGTTTAAACCTACTGCAACATCACCCAGTACTCAGTAACTGATACTCAAAAGCACTCAGCTGGCTCACAGTCCATTCCCTAGGCAGAGCTCCATACAGTCCAGCTGTTCATGTTAAGCAAGGTCCTGAAAGCCCAGTAAACAGGAAGATGTTCAGTGTCTAAGCACTTATTTTGACTACAAGCATACACTGCTTCCCATAAGTAATGGTATATATAATTATTCATGATTGTTGTACAGGGTATACCACCGAAAATAGGCATGGTTTACTCTGCATACCTGGTTTACTTTGAGGGGCACCAGGTAAATTTCATATCTCCTGAAATATTTGGACATATGTCTGAGCAATCAGATTTCCAGTCAACCATTTTGTTTGGGTAACTTCTTCATTGTATAATTTTCTCAATACATTGTTTTTACTGGCAAAATTAAGTCAGGCATGTATTTCAACACATGGAAAGTGAACAGCTATGCTGATTCATCATCCTTAATTCATGTGAGATCCTTAAGATGCAAAAGCCCTAATATTATTGTATTCAGATACATGAAGACCCTTGCTAGCCAAAGAAACAGGCAGTGATATGGCTTCAATCTCTTTCTTTGTCTCTTCCTCTAGCATAACTAGTCCAACATTTTAAAGTGCAAGCACCTGCAGCACTTTAGTCTTCCTCAAGTCAAAGGTGCTTCACTCAATCCAAGTGGACAGCTAACCTTTAAATAAGCTTTTTAAGGAAAGTTTCAATTTAGATTTGCATCCTTAGTCAGACAGCAGTGTGCTGAGGACTCATCTGTGGCTTCAGGTGGATTTTAATTTAAAACTAAAAATACTACTAGTACAAGAATAACCAACTGTACAGATACTGTGATGTGTAGGCATCCCATGTAACATTCTCCTGAGGCAGACATTCCAGCTCCTAAAGCTTAATAAAATGTTTTTTTTGTCATACCAAACCTTGCTTATCCCCAGAGGTTTTTCAGAGGAGGTTTGAAAATAAAGGTGTGTTTCAGGAACTCTCATTTGCAAAACAGTATGTAAAACAGTCAGGTTTCAGTATCTTTTAATGAGCAGGTGAGCTTTGTTTAGTCCTGCCTTCAAAAGTGGAATATTTATACCACCTTCCTCAGTAAAACAGTACACCACTTATCTCTTGGGCATTCACATGTGAATCTTGTCAAGACCTATTGCCAAGTTTTTAAGTATCAGTTCTAACATGAAAGATTCCTAGAGAAGTATCTCACAAACAAACTTTCAAGAGCTGATTGATGTTTGAGACACCTTGCTCTAAGACAGTGTAGTTTGTTCAAATTAGTTTACAAGATTTCTCATTTCAGCTCATTAAAATCACAAATGTTGGATGCTAATAACTTATGGAAGCTGCTTTTTACGAATCCCTTTGGAACACATCCTGTGTTCCCTAGCACTCTTAGCATTTAATATGTGATAAAGGTTGAATTTAGAAAAGAGAAGGCTTCCACACAGTACTTCAAGAGAGTATTTAAATAATGTCTTTAACGTTCTACCTGAACTTTGTTTTAAACATGCACATTTTCAATCGCACAGAACTCCTTACATTTTGAGCCCCTATTTTCTCCAGGTAAACTAGATATATCCTTTTCTAAACCCAAACCTAATGACAGCAATTATTCTTCAGATCATAACAGAACAGAAACATATTTTTCAAGCAAAATGCTACACAAAATGATAAAACTGAAAGACTTATTTAACAAAGCCCTGTTTGTGTAGCTCAGCCTCCATGTTAAAGGACTTCCTTTTCCAGTAAGAAACAATTCACCTTTCCTCCCCAAACTATCCCTAATGAAACACTTATCAAGAGCAGGAAACAAGCTGATAACTTGGTAATGTGGCCACCTGTCAGTTGGGCACTGGTCCAGTGTTACTGATTTCACATAGGCTGCAGAAAAAGCTGTAGTAGAAGCTGTAGGACACAGAAATCAGATTGTAGTAACTTTCAGGTGTAACTGGCATAGGATTAATAGATCAAATTTCCCAGATTGAGTAGTTTGCTTATGGTGCAAAATTTTAAGTCTCCTCATCTCGGAACATCGTCCCTGCAAGCTGAAACAAACTGTAGACACATTCCCCTTTCTTAAATTACCCTTGCTTTGATGTCATTTATGGCATGATTTTAAGACTGCATAAATAAAATACATGCCTGAATGTTAACCATGCACTGAGCAGAAATATGAGTATGGTTCCACTCATGACTCTAAGTAAATATAAGCATTGTAAGACTTAGTTTCTAGCTTCTGTGTAACACCCAGTAAAACCCTTGGCCTGGGTCTGTGAAGAATTACCTAGAGCCAAATGGAAGATACAAAAGATGGGTACTTAAATTAACTCCTTACACATGCCCAAGTAGCTTAGGCAGTTCATTCTGCTTGGATTTACAGTAATGCCTCCCACATGTTAGAATTACCTAACAGCACTCCAATTTTTATCTTAAGGCCAGGCAGACCAGTTCTCTACCCCACATCTTGCCACCAAGTGAACAAGTGTATTAGCTACGGCTCCTGTGGTTCAAGAGATGCCACTGTCACTATAAAATTTTCATATTAGCATAATCAAGCACTTTCCAGAGCAGTTTGGCCCACCTTAAGAAGCCATTGCTGAAAGACAAGAAAAGGAATAACCGCTGATTACACAAATACTCTATTGTCAGAATTATATAGAGCACTTGCTCTTTATGTTGTTTAATTCAGTTTGGAGACTGCACCCTTCTGATGATGAAGACAGGTCACAGAGCTTTAGAGATGAAAATGAGCACCTTCAATCCCCTTAATTTATAAAGTATTTAAATCTTTGTACTTCTGCAAGAGCTGTCACTTGCGTTATTTGTCCTTCTCTCTTTAATGGATAGTTGTAGTTCCCCTACGTTGATCTGAAATCTGACACATTCTTTTCTAATTAGGGACATCTAATGGGAAAGTTACACTTTCCCATGATGCCTACCACAATAAATCCTTCTAATTATTAATGTATCTAGGCAAGTGACATCTCATTATTTTGGGTGACTTCACAAAACCATTTGACAGGGAATAATGATGACTCAACGCCAAACCTAAATTTGGAAGAATTTAAGCAGATCAGAGATTTTTTTCACCACCATAAATATTTTTGATTCAGATGGTTTAAATTAACAGATACTCAGACTGGATGGGTTCAGAACAGTTATACTTCTTCCCACTGCAATGGGAATGCCGACTGCAATGGTGAACAACGCTGGTGTGTTTTGAAGCGCACCAGCAAATATGCTGTTCCTGTCACAGTTCCCTTTCTTGATCTTTCTACACCTTATTTCTAAAGCAAATGCACAGCATAATGACTGGAGCAGAGAATGCACTAGGGCAATTTTAGATAATACTTAAAACTTGATTTGACATTCACTCACTGGTATTTTTTCACGGTTTTTCCTTTCCTGGACGTAAACAGGAGAGAGCTTGGATCCCTCTCTGTTCGGAGAGTTCACCCACTATCCCATGGAGCTGTCAGAGCATCAGCCTACATTGAGCACCAGTGTTACGCGGGGGAGAGGCTGGCAGAAAACCCTCCGAGGGCGGCTTTAGTTGTGCCAGTGCCTGTGGGTTCCTCAGCCGCTCTCTCCCAGTAAACTTGGGGGCTCTGCCCAGGGCACAGCAACACCAACGCCTTGCAGTCGCTTCAGGAGCATCTCTCACCACCCAAGCAACGCTGTCGCTGCCGGGGCAGCCACAGTGACCTGTTCCTAGCCCCCTTCCCGGTCCTTAGCGCACACCTGGGGCCCGGGGGTAGCACCACTCCTCTACTTCCGAGACCCAGAGCGCTCAATTCGCCCGTGGCGCTGGGGACGAGGCCTTCGCTCCCGCTGAGAAACGCGGGGACGAGGCAAGGCAAAGCGAGGGGGAGAGCGCATTGGCTCCACAGCAGCTCGCTGAGAAAAGGGCCACGCCGNCCCTGACTGCGCGGCCGGGCCCGCGCGCTGAGGGGCGGCCCCAGCGCTGTCACCTCTCCTCCTCTGCGATCTTTGTTATCAGGGTACTGCAGCGCGCCTCGGCTGAGGGGACGGTAATTTCTGGGACTGTCGATAGCAATGAATAATTCAAGGCTCTGCCGCGGAGACTGAGGACCCCGAGATAAGGGTATCGAGTGATCAGCGGAGGCTCCAACTTTTTGAAAGCTGAGAGTGTTAAACTCGATTCCTGGCGGATCAGCCGGTCCTCACTTAGCAGTTCGCATCTTGGAACGTTCTGTGCACCCCTCCGGTCCCGGTGGGATACTGGAGGATGCAAGGTCCAGCAGCCGCCCTCAGTGCTCTGTTCCAGCTCCCTGCTCAAAGCAGGGTCAGCTGGGAGGTAGAACTTGTCTCCTGTCCTCCCACCCTGCAGCACTGAGAAGAACCTGACTCCATCTTCTTGACAACCTCCCTTTAGGAACCAGAACGCTGCTGCCTTCACTAGCTGCATAGCTACCAGAGGTCCCATGAAGCCCTCTTTCACCCCTTTTGAATAAACCCAATTCTCTCAGCCTCTCCTAAGAGGGCAAGAACTCCAGTGTTCAAGTATTTTAATGCCCATGCTGGACTCGTTTATCCATGGCTTTCCTGCACTGTGTATCCCCAGCCTGGAAGGAGCGAGGCCTAACAAATGGTGATCAGAGAGGGATTGTCTTGTATCATTCTGTGGCTGCTACAACAGAAGGATGCTGTTAGCCTTCTTTGCAGACAGTCTGTGCTCCTGCCTTATGTTCATCAAGGCCCCCAAAACCTTTTCCACAGACCTGGTTCTCACCACTCTGCCTGTATTGTTGCTAAGGGTTCTTCCTTCCCAGGTGTGGGATTTGACATTTGTCCCTGATGAATTTTGCAAATTTTCTGCTGGCTAAACCACTGAGGTACTATTATTATCTACGCCTGACCATCCAACCAGTTTTTAATCTGTCTAGTTATCCATTCATCCAAACTGTGGTATCTCACCTTGGATATGAGAATACTGTGAGACAGGGTGTTAAAAGCTTTGCAAAAGTCAAGGTGTTGCCCTTGCATCCACAAATTCAGACATTTTGTCATAGAAGAAAATTAGATTGGTCAAGCAGTTGGCAACCTCATGCTGACTCTTTCAGTTTTCACCATGAATCTTGGGAAGGTGCATGATCCAAAGCTTGGGGATAATGGTGTTCCTATCTGGGCACCAACACAATTGTGAATGTTTCTGTAGTATTTTTAGTCTCCCATTTCAATGCCTAGAAAATATCAAGAATGTCAAAGAACAGTTTGCTACTGATGCCAATGTTAATTCTTCTTGGAGATTTCTGCTGACAGTGTTGTTGGCTGCTTAACCAGCTAAGGATTGAACATTACCAGCTGTGGTAAAGGGACGGGTAACTGGAAGAAAAGTGATTTACTCAACATCTCCCAACATGTCTGTTGTCAAGCAGGAGCAGAACTCAGGATGTACTCCCTTCTGGTCACATATTCATTCCCAAATTCATCACATGATAACTAATGCCATAGTCTTCCATTCAAACTTTTGAGACAAATAAATACTTCTTCCATCCAGTGACCTCAGCTTGAGGTTTCATTGCATTATAAATATACATATCTAACATGTCTAACAAAAAAGCAACACAATGGTGAAGTGAATTATCTGGATTGCAACATGCACTTGGCTCTGATAATAAGCACTTACAGGGAACATGAGCTCATTGGGGAATGTAAAAAAACCTAGGATGACAGACTGAAAAAAGCATGTACATGAACAGAGATAGCAAAGATGGCAAAAATGTTGTTGCAAATGGAAAGTAAACATTTATTTTATGTTTTTATGGGAAATTTCTAGATGTTTGTTTTTGATTTTTAAAATACTACATTTTAACAACATAGTTATAGCTATACAGTTCTCATTCATGTTTTAAAACTTCCTGTGCAACTTTTAATTTTAAAATGCAAAAAGCATAGGACAGTGTCCTTCTCCTCTTATTCACTTATTACTCCAGGAGAGGAATGAGGAGTTTCTCATGCTGTGCTTACGCACAGTTCTCCCAAATTAAATTTAAAATATTCACATGTATATAATAGCTACCATATGAGAAGGCTATTGCTAATTTCCAGATAATAAACTGGTTAAATCATTTGCTTAGTTTTGTTGATATATCCAACCAAATCAGGGTTTTCTAGTGGATTTTTGTTTGTAGATTTCTTTTGTCATCTTTGTCCCTTCATCTCTACAAATGAACTGCTCTTTGTGTTGCTTTTTTCCAGCAGAAAATATAGGCACTATAAAACAAGTCCATTAATAACATTTGTAATATTTGTCAAATAACTACTCATCAGATTAGAGAGTGGCAAGGCCTTCCAAGGTGTTAAACAGCATTATGAATTCCAGCAGGGAGTTGAGTGACCAACAAAATTAAAAAGATAGCTAAAAAAAACACAACAAACACATTATGCAGCTCCTTGTCTAAGAACTTACTTATGGTTTCCTTGCACACACACCATGTTTGCACAGAAATTACACAACCAGACACGGTGGGTGGGTGTGCCACTACAGTGGGATACTCCATTTCTAGATTATTTTAGCCCAGATTCCTTTGCATTGGTCTTTAGTGCAGTACTTATTTACTGGAAAGAAAAAAGGCCATTTTTTTATTACAACTTCTCAGCAAGCATCTTGCCACAAGTAGAAAACCATTATTATGTTTAAGCACTGCTATCACAAAACCCAGCACATTTAGGAACTGTCATGGGGCACTGCCTAATCTGAAAACACCACAGTCCTCTAAACTGAGCAAAAAATTGACACTATTAATGTTAGAAGTCAGTATCTTTGTCTGATCATCAAGGTTTACACTGCAGGATACTTGAGGAGTACATTTCTCCTCACACAGAAGAAATAAGGAGGAGCTTGGTTGCAAGTAATTATTGCCGTGTAGAAAATGGCACTTGGAGCGATTGGTTTCCCTAGGAGTTGGAGCAATGTCTGCTGGCTGGATGAATCATAGGACTGGTCAGCATGACTTCACAGTCTGTAATCTGGATAAAACACAGGAAACCACCTGTGGCTACACTAAGGAGAAACATTCTATTATTGCAGGATTTGCTATCTGTTTCTGAATCTAATAGCCTGTTTCCTAACTGTGCATTGATTTGAATTAGTTTTATTGTACTTGTCAGTGTGATGAGTGGCAAGAGTGAAGTTATGTCGGGCTAGGGAATACGTGTACTGCAGTCTTCAGTATGTACTAGGTCCTTTTCCTCAGAATATTCAGAGCCTAATAAAGTGTCAGCATTTTAGAAGACCATTCCCCACTTCATCATGATGCTGGATTTTCTTGAATCCTGATAACACAAGAAAGCGTTGGCAAATTTTAGCCGCAAACTGTTCATTCTCTTTGTCCAAGGAACTGGAAAGAAAACCCCAAAGTCTATGTATCACTGTGTAAACTGAGAAGCAACACAGCATGCCCAGAGCATGGTAACCATGAATGCTGATGTGCAATAAAAATGATGGGATGCTTGGAATAGAGATGAGAAATCACTATGAAATTCACTGTAAGAGGATGTCTATAAACCACCAAAGAACTAGCAGACGTGTAGTATGCGTAACACCCATTGTCTGGGGCACACGTAGATGACAAAATATCTTTCCATGGCATTCCAAGAGATGTTGTATGATACAGACAAGTCCATGGGACCTGATGGGATGCACTCTACAAATACTGAGGGAGCTGTTTGGTGTTATTGCAAACCTGCTTCAATTATCTTTAAAAGGTGGTAGTAACTGGCCAAGGTTTCTGCACAATGTAAGAAAACATGTTATCCCTAACTTCATGAATAACAAGAAGGAGGATTCAGGGAACTGGACCTTATCAGTCCCACCTTGACCTTGGGGAATGTGATGGAGAAAATGCCTGAAACAGTTTCCAGATATTTACGATGGTGCTTGTGAGTAGTCAGCACAAATTCACAACAGAGGAAATCATGTCTAACAACCCTGGTAACTTTCAATGAAGAGCATCTCACTGGATGAGGGGAGACCAATGGACAGGGTCCAGACAACCAGATCCAGGTGGTCTGCTTCAGCAGTGAGGCATCGGACAAGACATACTCCAAAGGCTGGTTCTAGCCTCAGCCATTCTGTGACTGTGTAAAATGTATCTGTGGCATGGCTAAGGACTACAGTTTGTGTGTGTGCTTGACACATACACCAAATAATTAAAATGCATGATAGGAGATAATACAATGTTTTAGGAGCACCTATAAACAGGAGTTCTATTTTGTATTCTGTGGCCCGAGCAGCTGGAAAAGTGGATCTCTGCGTACACTGTTTAATTACTAGCACAGAGAATGTCACTTTCTGTTTGCTCTAAGTAAAGGTATATGAGCAACAGATTTTGAACTAAGTCTGTGATAAACAGTAAGTGCTTTGGAGTCCTGAGCTGCTGAAGTAAGTGAACCCCAGGGCATTCAATATTCAAAAAACAATCTAAAAGAGAGGCAGATCCTGGAAAGAAAACCAGAAATCCCAATCTAGTAGCTGTGCTTCTATCTCTAGCTTTTATTCAGTTTGTTTTCCTTTTACTCATTCTTCCCATTCTTAGGAAATAATGGCAGCAGAGAGTGACTTGGAAAAAACATATATGGAGAAATCTGTGGAGAACAATTGAAATCAGACCCATTGTGATCAAATCTATTGCACTTTGTTGGCTGCTATCTGTGCAATGGTTTTGTTCCACAACTCAGAAAGCAGGCAGTCTCTGCACCAGCTAATTGGAGGCTTCTGTGCGGTAACAAATCATGTAGGCTTATTAAAAACAAGAACTCACAGCCACGTATCAAGTATGCACATGAACACAGAGTATTTTTATGTTATTTATAAGGTAGTGTCTTGAATGGGCCTGTTTTCCAACACCCACATTTAACCTATCACCTTCAAGAATCCTGCTCCAGTACAGCAATACCCCTTCTGCTAACACCCCCCACTCCTCTTAAGACCAGGCAGACCTATTTTGAGAGTGTTGTACATACTTACGAATAAAAACTTAGAGAACTAAAAGGCCAATTAAAATGCTATAGGTGCAATGCTGGGAATATGGCAATCATATTTCAAATATCTGTTTGCTATTGTTTTTATGACTGCGTGTTAACTCCATTAAGTTTTAATGCACACTGGAATGCTGTGAATGACAAGTGGTAAAAATTGCTTTGAAACAATTCCTTGCTGTGACACTTTACAGAGGACATTGCATTAACAGTTTATTTCAATAATACAAACTTCTGAGAGACTGGAAATTAAGTGTTCCAAATGAGCTTTAAATATAGCACAAGAAGTTTCAGTTTTAATGGACAAAGCCTGTTCCCATTAAATGTACCCTTGTACTGCCAAGAGGGCTTTGAAATAAAATAAAGTGGCAAGTTTGAGGCTATTAGTGTCACAGTCAGACAAGCCAAGCAATTGTAAATTAAGCTGATCTCGGTATTAAAGAAATCTCTTTGCATGAACTCTTATGTTCCCCTTCACTCTGGAAACCGAAGTTATTCCCTTGAGAAGGTACCTGGCTTCTAAGGCATTTGCTGAAGCATGAGAAATACTATAGATGACTACTTGAATCATTTCCAGATAAAGTATCTTTATTTAAAATCTGATTTTCATTAATGCTCAAAGTGCAGAAAAAGAAAATTAAATTCAAAGAAACTTATAAAAGCTTCTTGTAAAATAACCATACTCCTCAACAAAATCTTAGGTTAATAACTACAGATTAGTCAAGCCTATTATACTAGACTGAATCATAACAAGAACTGGTTTTGTAGTATTTCCTTCTTTGGTAAAACCCAGAAGGTATCACTTTTCCTTATGAGGTAAGCAAAGTTTGCCAACGAAGATTTTCTTTTAAACTGAAAAGGAAGACACAGAAAATGAACAGCAAAGAGGAACAGAAAAAAAAGCTTGCACCTTTGAAAGTCTGTAACAAATCAGGACGAGTCAATGAAATTACAGTCTCCATGTCTGAATGGCCTCTTTTTCCAAGTGGCTGCAATGAACAACCTGATCGTAACCCTCATGTAGTGTCATGTCTGGCATCCCTTCTGGGTGCTTTGGATGCCTTAGGGCCTGGCAAATGCCAGTGGAGGTCTGGACAATTGAATCAAACTTCTGGTGCAGCCCAGTGAGGTTCTGGGTTTTGAGGCGCTGGTGACGGCACCGACTGGAACTCTGCTGCCTACAGCAGAGTTTGAAGAGCTGCCCGTGCCAGCCCTGGCACACAGACACACAATACAGGACTCTGTGTCAGAGTTACCTCCTCTCAAAGGCAGAAAAAGCAGCCAGAAGCTGTTAGTACAGTGAGGAGCATGGGTAAAAGCTTTACTTATGTACTGAGAGCAATCAGGTCATTGGAGCTCCGAGATCTTCTTGCCTTTACCTACAGTACTTGAGTCTTCAGAAAGATAAACAGAGTGTCAAAGGCTTCTGATGGCTTGTATTTTAATTCCTCATGAATTGCATTTTAACTGCTTAACAAAAAAGGTATTTATTAAGCAGAAAATTATTTCTGCTTGTAATTACTGTAACTTTTGTTTCAAAATTTCTACAAAATCAGGTTATAAAAATGTACTTTTAAGGGTATGCTAGTGTTACTATTCACAAAAAATCCCAGCCAATATCACATAAATGGTTTTATTCTCAAAAAAAGTCAGCAATATAAAATATTTTAACATTCTTTCTGTTTAAATATTGGTGAGAGATTATGCATTTCCTCAAATAAAGTGCTGTTTTTACAAATAGGTACTTTGTTTTTACTTTTACTGCTGTTCTAACCTCATAATATTGAATAGATAAAGTATATTTTGATTATTAAGAATGCAGCATCACTTCTCCCTTCTATTTCTTCCCATGAAATCATCACATTTTCAATCTGGACTTCTTTATCTGTATCCAATCAATAGAGGCATATTCAGCTTACGTATTTCCCTGTGTAGAAGTTGTCACAATTTGTGGTGGCCTTCTTGCCTTCTGTGCTTTTGTTGCTCTTGACTGCCCACATAGGTCTCCCATGGGTTCTTCATCTATAGGTAAGAATGGAATGAAACACCCATCTTCTTGCATGTCCATCCATTCTTCCTGCTCTTCTGACTTTCCTCTTCTTAAATCCATACCACTGATGCCTTGACCAATTCAACACTTAGGCTGGACTATAGAAGCAATCTCTTTATTATTTTTCTTTGATGTTCTGTGGGTTTTGTATTTTAAGCATGTTACTGCAAAAAATCCTGTCAGTGTAGTCAACACTAACTTTTCAAATTTTCATTTGTATGGATTTATTTAGTCAGACACNCAAAAAAAAAAACACTTTGGTTCCAGTAGCTACCTTTTAGAAGAAATAGCTTCTTGTGGTTTTAAAGAGCAGCCAGGAGCTGTAAGAGAGAAAAAAAAGAAGTCTGAAAAACTGCAACCAGAAAGACTCACACAGCTGTACAAGAGAGTAATTCCACAACTACTGGAAACAGGCTCACATTTCTCAATGTACTTGTTATACCAGTATCTAACAGTTTGATCCTGTAATTCATTTTAATCATCTTAAGCCATCTCCTGTAAGGAAAAGGTATAATAAGTCAAACTCAGGTGGGAAATGGTCACCTACTGCCACAAAGTTTCAAGAATCCCTCTTTTCTCAATGCGCGTATTTCCAGTAAGTGATTACCTGAATCCTTTATGATTTTTATATGCAAGTCTGTATTGATTATGCATGTATTTTTACTTCTCCCTCCTCCAGATATTTTCCACTTGATATTTTTTGAGTCTGAATCCAAAGATGAAAAGTAAATACACAACTCTGTATCTGCAGATACATATGTATCTATCAATATATATAACATACTATAATATATAAAAAGAAACCAGAAAACCAGAATTTCCACTACCTACAGACTGAAAGGCATCATATTCTTTTTTCATCATAGGTATAGCTACTCTTCATTTAAACTTTAGTCCGGAGAATATTCACACTTTATTCTTTTGATATCTATGTCCTGCTTTTATTCATTGCCCCTACGAGATGTTTGGATATTCTCTTTTCTTCCCACCTATCAGAAGTGCTGTTTAGATGGGAGAGAGAAGCTGGATGCCTGTACCAAGTGACAAGGCTCATCTTTTTCTTTCAAACGTTTCAATAAACTTGGCATTAGAAGGCAAACTGAGTTAACCAGTAGTTAGCTTTACCAATCAATCTTTATGGGTTTTTTTCATAATGAGTTTAAGAAATGTCCTAACAGAAAATGACTGTGTCCTTCTGAGTATAAACCTTGGATGCTCTTGCGTTTTTCATGTCATTTTTGTAGAAATGGCAAATTCTGATGCAAGGAATAAATGGGCAAAGGAACTTCCATGAAGTGTTTCCATTTTTTATCAGATGATTTAACAAGTAACACTTCGGTGCACATCTGTTATAACTAGTATATAGGATTTTATGTCTACTCTTCTGGAAGAAATTATTTCAGTTGCTTTTCTCCTGCCCCTTTTTTCTTTTT
>WEIU01017505.1:13475-29728 GCA_013389925.1 Aegithalos caudatus | reverse complement strand
GCCCCAGTCCTAGCAAGCTGTATATCCAAACCCTTCCACATCTGAGTTTCTAGACATTTGCCATTGGTGGCAGGAACAAAGATGGTTGTGATTCAAGCAGTGGGAGAGGAATGGGCTCCTCAGCACCATATTCTCTCCTCCATCAACACAACGCCTATCCCCAGTGGCTGAAAGCCCACTGTCTTTAGTCTTCATGGACTTCCAAACTCAACAAGAAATTACAGTGTTAAGGGCTTCTTTTATCTACAGTGACATCAAACATTTATAGTGAGACATATAAGAATATATATTTATATAAATATATAAAATATTTATATAAAATATATAAATAAATACATATACAAATATGGCATTATTTTCCAGAAAGGTGATACCTTTCACAGGCCACCTTTCCTTATCCAGATTTCATTGTCATACAGAATTTTTATTACAAAATACATTAAACAATCAGCCTCAAAAAAAAAAAAAAAGTTGCCAAAGCCTTCCTTATGTGAAAGCATCACATACCACAACAAAACCAAACCACTAATCTTCCAATGAAAAAGACATATAACACCATGACAGTGAGTTTAACTATTCAAACCCAATGGTTCTTTTTCTACACTTAGATGCAGGCAAATTATTTCTACCATAGTCAAAGCAAGCAACAATTGTGTGTCACATAAATGAAATGTGTGGGTCCCAACACCCAGCGTACACAATCCCCCCATCTTGTCAACATTGTTTTCACCAGGAGTTCCTCATACAGAGTAAGTGCTTTGGTAGAATGTACCAAGACAACACAGAGTAGATAAATAAAATAAATCCAAATAAAATAAATAAGCAAATACAAAGAGTAGTACTGTAATGGCAATTTTTTGTCCATGAATATTCTGTATTAGTGTGAGCAGTAAATGGAGGAAATATAAGTCCTGTTGCACAAACTGAAGCAATGTACAGAGAGAAGAAAGCTTTATCAAGAGCTTCAGTGCGACTGTTGTCCTTTCCAGTGGCATAATTCAGGGATGGTTACATTAGAATTATCAATAAAATAATTTTAAAAAAATTATTATCTTGGTATTTGTAGTTATATCAAATAATAAAACTCAATCCCTTCTGGAAACACTTCCTTTGCTCCAAAAATTCATTTTTCTTACCTAGAACAGGTCATGTGTGTAATGCATACAGATTTATACATATTTGTAAATCATTCCATACTTACTTTCTCTTTGCATACAGATGTATACACTGGAAGTACTGTGTAGTATTTGGTATTCATATGTTAAATTTAAATAAAGTCTATTAAAAACAATTATATTAAATATAGACTAACAGAATATTCATAATATATTTTACAGAAAAATAGCCATGTCTTTATTTTAGAAATACATTTCTTTAAAAAGTTCTTTGAGATTTTTATAAAACTTTTTACCTGTGAAGACAAGTTGCCCATCAGACCAGTAAAAAAAAAAACCTTTACCTTTAAATCCTTGTGGGTTTTTTGGTTTTGTTTTTCTTTTTAATACTTTTACAAGCTTAACATCTAAAGTCTATTAAAAACAATTATATTAAATATAGACTAACAGAATATTCATAATATATTTTACAGAAAAATAGCCATGTCTTTATTTTAGAAATACATTTCTTTAAAAAGTTCTTTGAGATTTTTATAAAACTTTTTACCTGTGAAGACAAGTTGCCCATCAGACCAGTAAAAAAAAAAACCTTTACCTTTAAATCCTTGTGGGTTTTTTGGTTTTGTTTTTCTTTTTAATACTTTTACAAGCTTAACATCTATAAATTCTTTAAAATAAAAAAACAGTATATTTTGGGATCAAATTGGTCACAGGCCATTCTTTAAAAAGTCAGTGGAGACTCCCTGATTCCATTCTGAAGTGCCTTTTGTTTTTCTCTCTCTGGGTATCAATAGTGCAGGTTTACATGAGAATTCAGAGCTCCCTACATGTCCCATAGGAACCTCGATGTGTGTCGGTAGCAGGATGAAGCTGCAGCTGCATCCACAGAGGCTGCAACTCTCCATCTGCTGCAAGAGGCAGACACACACAGTGCAGTCCCACAGTGTTTGCTGAGCCCCTCCAAGGTCTCTGTGAGGTCCAGTGGCCATGCACAGATGCCAAAAGAGCTAGCAGCCAGCCCTCATTTGCTTTCCAAGTTATAGCAGTGGACATCTCCTTTTCCCTTCCCATCATATCCAGGAAGTGGCTGTCCATATTTATCCACACACCAGCAATAACCTCTTTTTCTGCCTTTGGATGGGCGACACTGAAATATAATAAAAGACCCAGTTAGCATGAATTTTGTTTTCTCCACTTGTAGTATTAGACAGCAGGGATTCCTGCTCCTTTGATATCTGCACTTCAATATCCTGACCATATCTGATAGAATCAGAGTATTTTTTACCACTACACAGCATTTCAGTAAAAACTTACCTTCTCTCCCCATCGATCCTTCTGGGTCTAACTATTCTGTAATAAAATTGGATTGGGAACTACCAGAAAATAGGCTTATGAAGTGCTCCCTATTATATTTGGCAGCACAGCTGCCCCCTTTGAATACCATACAATAGTATGGGCTAATGACTGAGACCCATCTTTAGAAAAAAATTTAGCAGATACGTTCTACACTAAAGCACAGGTCTGGCAAAGACAACCATTGCAGCAAGAAACACTTAGTTTGCATCTGTTTACTGAAGGAAATTCAACAGTGTAGCTGACTTATTAAGAGATACATAATCCTTCTGCAGTGTAGTTTTTGCAAAAGCTGCTAGGTGAACTAGAATTTTACATGTATATTTCCCTATTAAAAAGTTAGTGTATCTACTAGTCTGTAACATGTTAGCTTTAAGTTAACTGCTGGAATTCTCCAACAATGCTGACCAACCTGAAACTATAACAGGCAATAACACTGAACCTCTTCAGAAGCAGTAATGCAGTAAATATGCATTATACAGTCTACTACATACTAAGTAAGTAATGGTCCTCCCAAGGAACCAAGAATGGCACAAACTAGACTAAAGGTCATGCTGCAGGTTGCATTCAGTATTCAACCCTGGGCACAGTTACATTACCATGAACCTTTGTGACCTTGCAAGGGTTTTATCCATTCATAAGGCATCCAGAATCTCACTAGGTTTGCAATGGTCAGCCTCACTGTCAAGACAGCCTCCTTGTCAGCTCAGGTTTTGAGATTTGGTGATACAGGATTTGCTTCAAATGCAAAGGTGGCTGTTTACTCAGGACATACACAAGAGGCAGTGACACAAGCACATCCTGTTTCCTGCAGTTTCGTCTGTTGCATTGCCAATATGAAGGAAGATTTGCTAGACTGGTGCTACTCATGTCCCTCAACACTGTCAAGTCTTTCATTCAAGCAGAGCAATTGTTGCCTCTCAGATCATATTCAGAGTAATTCAAGTTTTCAGAGGTTCAGGCTGGTACAACCTGGTGAACTTCACCAATATCCCTCTATTTCATGTTCTCCAGAACATTGGGCATGGCTATGGCAGTGGATCACACAAGTGCCTTTTCCATGTGCAAATACACAAGAAAACATGAAGCAAGTTTTGGGCTTCACATGCTGCTCAAAGTAACTGATTCTTTCCATATCTAGTTTAGTATCTCAGGTGATGATGCTATCTTGGATGGAACAGATCACTTTGAGACAGCCTGCCCCACCATACTGGTCCATGATCCAACTAATTTTGTGGCAGCATGGACTAGGGTGAACAGTCTTCACTAAGACCTTGTGAAAGAGATATGGAAGCAGGTCACACATTCAAACAAGTCAACATCTTGTTTATTTTATTTTACCATAAATTAAGTAATGTTATTCAGCATAACTGCAAATTAATCCACTCTTCTGATATAATGTTGAGTAAAAAGCCTAATGCAGAAATAATACAAAGTGTTCTCTACAAATCTGCAGTCCTGCATTAGCCCTATGAAAATGGACAGCAGCAGGATGACAAGATTTAGCTTAACATTCATATCAGCTTAGTTTTAGAAGAGGGTAAAGAAGTTCAAACCTACTCAGAGAACAGCTACGTTAATAATTCACTGAACTACATAGTTACCTGCACTTCAGTTCTTATCTATCACTAAATCTTCAAACATAAGTCCTACAACTTATATTTATTGTGTCAAAAGCCTGACTAGAACTTGCATGTATTCTCCAGGATTTCCATGGATGACTGCTTAACATCCTCTGATGTCAAGGGAAATTTTTCTTCAATGTTGATGGTGAATGGACTGGACTAGCTTAAGTATTATTAACATTTAATGACTTAAATTCTTCATGCTCAAAACAGAGGAATTAATAAACAACAACCTTTGCACAATTTAATTTTACAAAAAGGAAACTGAGCCAGCACTTCTAGAGTGGTGTTCCCAGCAAAGTAGGCACAGATGGAGCCCAAAGAGCATAGGGCTTCTGGCTGCCAGCCTGGTGCTCTGGCAATGAAACTACATTTCTTCTAATAATAGTAGCACAGCCTCTCCTTTTAGAAGTACTATATGATGTTACACAACTCTCATTGATTCATAGACTTGCATCACTTTCAAAGCAAATGATCAATTAAAGTTCTCATGTTGGAGGCTTTGATTGCTTTTAACAGCTGCACAATCAATTTTCAGAATTAATTATGACATGAAGTTAATCTGCAGAAACACCTTTCCTACTACTATTTTTCTACTTCTTCTAGACAATCCATTTGAAAAGCAAAACCCTTAGATCAGTCTACAACTGAAATAACACTCTATGAGAAAACAATTTATCTTTTCCAAGTGATTTTTTTCTACCCACTCAGGTACGCTGTCAATAGCAAAGCACTTCTGATTAAAAAGCAGTGCTCTTATCCTGAAACAGCCAACATTCCCTAGAGAAGTGGTAGACAGGTCATATTGAAAAACATATATAAATATTAGCTCTTATGAATTTTGTATTTCACATACATTTCTATGCTCTGCCCAGCTATTCATGAAGTATGGCTTCATAAATTTAAAAAGCTGGAAAACTGCCCAAGTAGTGGAGATAGTAATTACCTAATAGAAACACCAGCTGCCATCTTCCATGCCAGCTGCCCCTCTCCCTTCCACAAAGAAATGCCACAGAGGCATTTATGGGGCACAGCAAAGCATATGGTATTGCATTGAATTCCTGGTGAGTGCAGAGGGCTCCATGGAGCTACAACCATGGTCTTCAGGAACAGACTGCAGACAACATTGACATATACCTCAGGCCATTTTGGCTCCTGGCCAGTGCAGCTCTGTTTTCAGTGGACTGATGCCAGTTCACATTCAGGTGAGTATCTGGCTCCAGTATACAAACATGGGGCAATTCTAGTAATTGCCTCATACAATAGTTCTAATTTCATCAAAACTTTTTTTCCCATGTTTGAGATAGGAATGTTCCTGTATCAACTAATTATACATAAATATACCTATATCACAGAATCACTAGGTTGGAAGAGACCTTCAAGATCATCGAGTCCAACCCACCCCTAACACCTCAATTAAACCATGGCAACAAGTGCCACATCCAGTTTTTCTTTAAACACATACAGGGATGGTGACTCCACCACCTCCCCAAGCAGATAATTCCAGTCCTTTTCCACCCTTTCTGTAAAAAACTTTTTCCTAATATCCAACCTATATTTCCCATGGGGCAGCTTGAAACTGTGTCCTCTTGTTCTGTCAGTTGTTGCCTGGAGAAAGAGACCAACCCCCACCTGACCACAACCACCTTTCAGGAGGTTGTAGAGAGTGATAAGGTCACTTCTGAGTCTCCTTTTCTCCAGCCTAAACACTCCCAGCTCCCTCAGTCGTTCCGCACAGGGTTTGTGTTCCAAGCCCCTCACCAGCCTCGTTGCCTCCTCTGGATGTGCTCAAGTGTCTCAACATCCTTCCCAAACTGAGGGGCCCAGAACCGGACACAGCACTCCATGTGTGGCCTCACCAGTGCCACGTACAGGGGAAGAATGACCTCCCTGCTCCTGCTGGCCACACCATTCCTGATCCAGGCCAGGATGTCATTGGCCTTCTTGGCCACCAGGCTCATGTTCAGCTGCTGTCACCAGTACCCCCATGTCCCTTTCTGCCTGAGCACTGTCCAGCCACACCACCCCCAGCCTATAATGTTGTGGGGGGTTATTGTGGCCAAAATGCAGGACTTGGCACTTGGACTTTATTAAATTTCATCTTATTGGACTCTGCCCATCCATCCAACTGTTCCAGGTCTCTCTGCAGAGCCCTCCTACCTTCCAAAAGTTTGACACACGGTCCCAGATTAGAGTCAACTGCAAATTTACTAATGAAAGACTCAGTACTTTCATCCATGTTGTCATTAAAAATATTGACCAGAAGTGGCCCCAACACAGACCCCTGAGGGACACCACTAGATACTGGCCGCCAGCTGGATACAGCACCGTTCACCACCACTTTCTGGGCCCGGCCATCCAGCCAGTTATTTATGTCTGCATCTGCCAGCACAGTTGAATAGTACAACCTTACATGTGTGATTAAGACAAAGAATTATAAATTTTAATAGGTCTGATTTTAAATTTTATATATAAACAAAAGTTGTGAAATATTTTTCATGCTACACCCTGACATATAAATTTTTGTTCTTAAAAGTGTTTCACATATGCAAATTATTCTCTATGGTTGTTCCTGAAAAGTCAATTTCTAGATATCCACAAATGTCATGAAAAATAAGTGCTTTCAAGTTGACTGGAAGACCATATGACTAGGAAGGCAGAATATGTGAGTGTCTCCTGAATGAGTTTTAATGGTGCCAGTGTGATCATAATTTATCAGCTTCCTGCCATCTCAAATCTATTACATTCTCATCCTAGACTGTGGTTTTAGCAATTGTTTCTAGAATTCAAAATGCTGACCTTGCATTCATTTTTAATGGATTTACTGTCTACTTCCTAACCTATTATTATGAATTTTGTGACAATAGAATATAATTCAATTACAGATTGAACATGGCTATTAATGGCATGAAGGGAATTAATAAAACAGCATAGCATTCTGTTAATGATATTAGACAGCAGCTCACAGTATCTAAAATATCAAGACCTACATGTTGATGCTTCAAAAAGAAAACCAAACAAACATAATTGTCACAATTCCTTGTGGACAGTTAATTTGATCTGGACAGGAACTCACTTGCTTTTCAAACTGATGTTTTTTTTCTAAGAGTTAATTCTACGAGGGCAACAATTATTTTTGGTTTATATTTTGTTGGTGAGAGAAGCACACTGTCTCTCTACATCCCATCTCTGAGGGCTTGTTCCCAGGGTTGATTAAGGTTCATTTACAAAATCAGCAACTCAGGTGAATTTCATGTAGAATGTTTACTCATGTGGGCTCTATTTGTGGGCATCTCCTGCAAGACCCTGAGGCATCTCAAACTACCACTGAAACTACAGGACCTGTGTAAATTGGCACAGTGCTTGACAAGGCTGGCTAGGTATGAAAGTGTCCCTTCATTCTCTATGTATCCTGGCCAGATGGGCTATTGCACATAGTGCAGGAACCTTTTTTAAAGAAGTTTTAAAAGTTTCCAGGCAGCACAGAGGATAAAAGTGTCTAATTGCTTTGTACCAACACCTTATTCTTGTAAATCTGCTTCTAGGAACAAATACTAGGTAAGATTATTATCTGTCTTTCCTATCTTTTTCTTTGTATTTGCTTTTTTTTGCCTTGGTGATAGAACTATGATAGAACTAACTTTAAAGTACAGTCCTCCTTTCAAGTAAGCCACTTTAATATGTGCTTACTGTGAATCTGATTTACTACACACAATGCCAGAAATTACTTGCAAACCACCACATTTTTGCAAACAAAGCAAAAACCTCAGAGTCTGAAGAAAGATGAAAGGAAGATCTACTGAGCAACATAAATACCAGTCTGCAGTCTTCTATAATACATAGAGAAGAAAAAAGGTCTATGGCACACTTGAGTGCTTTGAACACAGTCAAATGATGTGCTGTTCTAGAGCAGCTAAGAAAATACTTCTATGACACAGGCACAAAACACAGTCCTAGTCTCGCTCTGCATAGCAGTCCAATGCACTTTCTGAAACAAGCAGATTGAGATGTGAGCATTGCTCTCTGCTAGTTTAATGCAGCACAACACAGCTGATGCAGGCTTCCCAAAGCTCCAGGCAACAAAAAGAAACTTCCATTGCTTGGGAGCTGCCACCACCTGCTCAGGAAAAGATGGGAAGCATAGAAAAGCTCAGACGCATGTACCAAAGGTCAAACAGCACTGTCAATGGTGGACTGATGGCAGAAAGGAAGGCTGAAAATCTCACCCCTGTTATAAATGCCCCACCTGACACTGACACTTATTGCAGAGCTCCAGGGAATACTAGAAAGGGAAAGACTGTTTCTAAGGAAGTGGAAAGCCAAAAAATGGAGAGATACCATTCCTAAAATAAGGTTGCCTGATCAGAGGTTGACATCTCACTTCCAACCAATGAACTGCATTAGCTAGCAACACAGAGTCAACCACTCCTTTGGTTATCAGAGATAAAGAGGCCAATTTGTGTAAACATGAAGGGAAAGATACGATGGTCCACAAACAAAATCTGTCCTTGAGAAAAGTCTTAAAGAAACCTTTGAATTCAGGAAATTTTGGAATTGTCCCAAGAAATATATATTTGGAGGCAGCCCACTAACTAAACACTGAAATTAGATGGGACAAGCACACTAAACAAAGAACCTGACACGTCTTGCACTTCCCCAAGTTCTAAATGAGCTTCATTGGCAGCACTGAATGGAGAATGCTGCTGTAGCTCAATTCAACACAACTAAAGTGTAAATACCCACAGTTTTGGTCAGCATTTGTCAAGAAAGGTCACATCCCCAGAACCAGAAAGGGCTGAGAAGCCATCCTTGCTGCAGAGTAACTACTATAAGTATCATTTTCACGATTACATGACTTGGATTTTGAAAGCGATCTGTGTAGCACATAAAGGACAGATACATACCTTTCTCAAGTTGCTTTATGTAAAGTGATCCAGTGTAGGTCTTCTAGGAACTCTCAAGTAGCTATTTACAATTCAAAGCATTGATCTATTGCAGTCATATGGTGACTGCAACACTAGCTCTGTGGGTTATTGTAGAGGCACTGCTTTTTATAAACCAAAGGGCATTAGTATCTAGAACACCACTCAACCCATGTGTGATTAGGTATGAAGTTTCTCAAATTAGTCTGTTGTCATGATCAACAGAAAATAAAAATACTATTACCACTTTGAAACTGACAAGTTTCAGCACTATAGGATCAGGTCCTAAAACTGGAAATTAACAAATTCCTCCTCAAAATGATACATAATGCACCTTGCTGGCAAGATCTTTCAACAAAGATGCAGAAAAGGTGAAATGCATTCACTGAATGATCAAAACATTGTACTTACTTGTTTTTTCTTGTAGAATCCCTTCTTGTCACAATTTGGAATATGAAAGCCCCTGGGACTCAAGACATTCAGGATCTTTAGGTGGTTTAAAGTGTCTTCCATTTCTCTACGACATGGACCCTGTTAACGAGCATGTTTTAGAAAACACAGATGAAACTTCAGTCCCAAATTCCATCTTTCACTCAAGAGTTAATAAATCTTTAATGGGCAAAAAAGCACAAGCCCAAACAAACCCATTAAAACAAAGAGATGGCTGAATATGTCAAAAGCAGACAGAAAAAAAATCTGACTTTCTGCTCTACTCAAGATAAACTGATTTCTAAAGATGGAAGGTCCTATGCAATGCTGAGGGACATACTGGCATTTCCAGTTGAAATCAAAGTCACGTATACCTTTGGGAAGGCTTAATCAGTATGTAAATCAGTCACATATAACATAACTTAAGTTTGGAAAAGCTGGCCTTGCACCAAGTAGGAAAAGAAGAAAGTAGGCCACTGGAAATACATGACTAGATAGGCTGTCCCCAATGACATTTTTTATGATTCTGCTGGATTTGAAAGCTTAAATGAAATTGAGACAATTGAAAATAACTGGTTTAGCATTATATATATATATAAAATACCTCAAGTTTGGACAACAATTTGCAATTTCAACAGTATCAAATAAACACAGTCATACAGAGGACCAGTTGCACACAAAAGTCTCATTAGATAAGTACGTAATTTTTTTCCTCACCTTCTTCATCTGCAAAAGGCTGACAATAAGGTAGTGAGGATTATCTCTAGGACAATGAGTCAAAAAGAGCTTTCAGAAGCACTTCTAAGAGCATGTCAGAAACACCATCTAATTATATCTCAGGCAGCCCTTCAGGGTAGGGAGTAAAGCATTAGGAGCCCCACTTTGCAGTAAGTCAAGAGCAGAGGATTTCACATTTTGCCAGAGGCCAAGAAGCCAAGAAGGCAGTCAGTGTCAGCAGTGGGATCAGGATTCAAGAGTCACAGCCTACAAACTCTGTACTTAGCTACACTGATATCTGAGTGTATCATTGACCTGCACCACCAGCCCACTTCTTCAGCAGAGACATGAAAAAATTTCTTTGCACGGTTTCATGATTTAAAAATATTTAAGTTGCTGCATTGACACAAAGACTCATTTGGTGCTGTTTTTAATTAGTAATGACATTTATACTTTCAAGTGGTAATAATAATAGTTTGCTCATGTAAAGAACCTTTAATGTGAATGTCTGAAAGCATACAATCTCCATAGTACTATTAGAGATTAAAATTGAGTTTTTTGGTCAGTGAAGACCTTTCTTGTTGCCTTCATGTTTTCTTTCTGTACCGATCTCACAAGTACTAAACATGGGCTTAAAATGACTTCTCTTACTGCTCAAATTCACTGACTCTAAGTGACAAACATTCAGAGATTTGGTCCCAAACTAAGCCTACAACAAGATCAACAGCTTTTTAAAAATTTTTATTTTGAAGGAAGCTTCCAAAATCAGCCAGACCCATATCAAAAGCTAACATGCAGACACAGCTAGAAGAGCATTTTGGTGACAAAAACACTTGTCCCTGATGGACTTATTTCAGGCTCTTAAAGATACAAGCAGCCTTGGCAAACTGTTATAACTTTGCTCATGGACTCAATTATCACTACTCATTCTAGTTACAAATCTATTTCCTCAGAGTGATCAACCTTCATTCTTTTAGTGATGGCACTTTTACTTCACATTTTTGGGAAGAGGACACACTGTAAGGCAGATACTGAAGAGATATAACTAGATGGCTGGACATCAGTGACAAAATAAAAATGAAGCTTCTCTTGAAAGCCACACTCTCTTCAGGCAGAGGTTTTCCACTTCATATAAGTTTCAACACCTTCTTTTGAAGATGAGAAGCCATGTCTGCTTTCACCATGCCTGTTTTGATAAAATACCAAAGTATATCCAGATGCATTTTTCAAGCCATCTGACCTAAGGCATGGGCTATCAGCTGGATGTACAGGAAGAGAATTTTTCTTGCCCTTGGATTAACCACACTCCGACCACCCTGCAAATTCACTGGGCACAGTCAATAGGAAACAATGACAGCTCATGTGACCACAAGACTTTGCATTTAGGCAATAGCACCAAAACAGCAACTCCAAGTGGAGGTAGTGCTCAGCATGTCACACAATGACTGACTAGTCAAGATCCTAATTCTCAGCTCAGCCTAACCCTTGATTTGCACCAGGCAGTGTATGAACACAGTGCCACTACACTCAATGTGAAACATCTTTTTTTCATTACTGCAACTCAATTACTGTTTGCAACCAAGTTTAATGATGACACTATTAAACCTGTCCCAAGTTCACTCACACAAATGTGTGACAATTACAGGGAGGAACAAGAACTTTTGACCTCTAAGAAACTCTAGTAAAAGTCATGCTTGTATTGATGTAAAATTATTACGTTAGACCTATCTGTTTCCTGAACACAATCTTCTTGGTCTGCTTTTTGTGTATGCATTTGCAGAGTCAATAGATTTACCAGTTAAAAGGCCACAATGTCCTAAAAAGCTGCAATAATTACCACTCTTTAGTGCAATTATTTATCTTGTCATATGTACAACATGCATATATATATACATATGCACACATTCACATGCTGGCAAATGCCTTCCTATTTACAAAACATACTTACATATTCAGTTTCTTGTTTTGATTCAGAAGAGAAATTCAATGTATCAGTACTCTGTGAATCATATTTGACTTTATAGCGTTGTGTATCTTTGGCTTGCACTTTCCTGATGATATCTATTTTGATGTGTGGTGGATGTGACTTGGAATCCGGCCCCCTGTGAGAGTTTGGAATGGCCTGATTTTCTATGCTGCTGGTACTCCTGTCTTCTTCTGAATCACTGAAATTTCCTTCATAAAGAACAAATGCAGAAGAAACAATGTTACTTGGCTGCCAGCTGTGTCTGCAAGGGCATAGAAACATAGAATTATAGAATATCCTGAGTTAGAAGAGACCCACAAGGCTCCTCAAGTCCAACTCCTGGCCCTGCACAGGACAGCACCAAGAATCAAACCACATGCCTGACAGTATTGTCCAAATGTTTCTTGAATGCTGTCAGTCTTGCTGCTGCAACCACTTGCCTGCAGATCCCACCCACCCTCTGATACTTCTTAATATCTAACCTCTACCTCCCCTGTCACAGCTTCATGCCATTCCCTCAGATTCTATCACTGGTCACAAGTGAGAAGAAATTAGTTCTTGCCTTTCTGCTTCCTCTTGTAAGGAAGCTGTAGAGCACGATAAGGTCTCCCCTCAGCCAACAAACTACTAGATTAGTCTAAGTGTTTAATTTTCCTTTTTACAAAATAGCAATATACAAAAAGATAAACTCTGTAGCATTCTGTAAGCCTCAGGACCTTTGTTGCCAAGCGATGAGGTTCGTAACTGCAGCATTCTCAGCGCGGCCTCGCCAAGTGCCCAGCCGCATCACCCGCTCAGGCTGTACCCAAGCCCGGGACACCAGACACGCCAGCCACTCGCCCCTGGCTGCCCGCTGCAGTGCCACCCGCCAGCGGCAGGGGGCAGGCCTGCACCACAGGAGAGAAGCCGCCGCAGCCCGCTGGCGCCGGGGCGCGGATCCCTCCCCTCTGCCACTGCTAACTTCATCAGTCCCAGATAAACGCGGCTGGATTCGGGCACTTACGGGCTGCAGTGTGGCTCTGCCTGTCCGAGGGCCATAATTTTTTTTTTTTTTTAATCTTTATTCAACACACAGGGAAAGAAAAAGGACAGCTCTTTCATTTCTCTGCTAATAAAATTAAAAACGTTTCGTGGTGTACAAAACAATTTAAAAGGTAATGGACAAAAGCCGCAATTCATTGTGTATTGGTTCCAAGGTCAAACAATGCTTTCATCTAGAGCTTCAAAATTATTCCACAAAAAGTCAGGAGAAGCCCATATTTCTAACATACTTCATGAGTTCAGTGTTCCTGTACCTTCTAAGTTATTTGTCTATGCTGCATTTTTCTCTGTTAGGAGATTCCTGAAGTGCAACTGTAACTACTTCCAGTTAAGGTATTCCTAACAGCTAAGTAATAGCTGAGCCCCACTTGGTTGCTGTCTTAGCTGCTGACTACTTTTTGTTGTTGTTGTTGTTTTTGTTTGTTTGTTTGGGTTGTTTTGTTTTGTTTTATCCTATTGTGAGTGCACAGTGATAACATCCAATACTAAAATGATACTTGATGACTCACTAAAAAAAATCATAAAAGCTGAGAAATTCAGACCTGAAAGTCCATGTTCAACGAACATAGTTCATTGATGCTAAATATTTCAACACAGGCAGTACAGTGGCACTGTGCCAATACACAGGAATGGGGGAAGAAACATAAGAGGAAGAGGGTTCTGAGTTAACATTTTGGTACTGGTGGTTTTAGTGCAGCCACTGTTGGCAATGGACATAATTGACCAGGAAAATCCAAATCACAGTGCAAATGGATTAAGGAAGTTTAACTCCTAAGTCCAAATTTCCTGGCTTTTATGGGTTTAACTCAGACTCTCAGAGGTATTTGAACATATTTTTGATGGTTTAATGTCCTGTTCTGAAACAGTAATATTTTCCCCCACATTCTCAATGAAATTTGCAAGAAATGAGTCACTAAAATGTTATAAACCTGAATCTAGGTTTTCTGCAATCAGTCCAGTTCAATCAGTTATTCTCTTCTACCAAGAAATAAGTAGAAAATATTCTTAACATGCAATGAGTATCCATGACAATGTCTGGTCATTTCAGTTTAGAGAGACCACCATAGCACTTCTTACATTTCAGATTAAAATGGTCATATTGCCACATTTTAAATGGTAAAGCATATTTGATTAACTCCGTTTCACAAAACTTGGTGCCATGCTACCTTTACATCCTCATAAGAGAAACAGAATTGCCATGAGTTACCCATTCTCTCTTTTTTTAAAGAGATTAAAAGGGCTGTAAAAGCACACTACTATTTAACACTTTTGTGCTGAAAAAAAAAACCAACTGGAAAGTCAGTGGCCAACTGCAATTTCTCTCACAATGCTACTGTAACATACTCTACCTATACCACCTTCTAGCAATTTCTGTGACCTAGGAAGGACCAACAGAACAGCATGTGATGCAGGACCCAGCTGCATGTAAAGGAGATGATGTGATCCTACTCAGAGAGGTGTATACCAGGGAGTGTTGGCTTAGAGAGGTGGGAGTGGAGTTGTCCTCATGAGGAGGTGGGCTCTATGTGTCATAGAGGTTCTGGGCACTTCCTTCTTGCACACCAGGTTTGCAAGCTTCACTCTTTGAATGTGAACCGTAAGGGACCTACTATGCACTTTTTAAGGAATCAAAAGCTCTGACTGATTTCAAAAATTATTTGAAATAAATAAAATTTGAATAAAACTTTCAAAAATTCTCTCTCAGCCAAGAATGCAGAAATAAGAATTCAGCTGAAAACTGAAAGATTTTCAGCTAAGTACAACTCTGTCTTTCCCCTTCTCCTTTTCTAAGCGTCACTGTTGAAAGCACTACCCCTAGATTAAATGCCACCAGCTCCTAAATACAGAGGAGATGCTTCTTGTTTCCAGTGTTATTCCAAGGATGAACAGGATGAAGCAAACTCATGTGATGAAGGAAGACACTCGATGTTCCAAGGAGATTAAAAATGTCAGTTAATATCTCCAAACTCTCATTCAAATTGTCACACCTTGGAAGCTGTCCTTACCATTGGGGACGGCATGAATAACAACATGACTCCCAAGCTTAGTAACAGAGTGAGAGCAAACTTTACTTTTCCAAATTCTCTTTTATAGACAGTCCTGAAAAGGTAAAATTCTATTGGTTAGCAAACCAATACAAAACCATCATGAAATGACACCCCTTGACCGTTTTCTTGAAAGTAAACAACAGGAGACAAACAACACCTGCAAGGACTGTTTTCTCTTCTCCACGGACTGTTTGAGTTCCTCCTCACAATTTCTCAGGCCGCTTTCTCAGGCCTGTGTGAGGGAGTTACGTGACTTCATTTCACAAAGACACTGTGTTGCAGCCTGATTCCTAACATTCACCATCCACAGGAAGCAGCAAATAAATAATTATATTAAGGCATCTCCCATTATTCTAAGAGGCAGTTAACTGGAGCATTGGTGCCACTTTCTCAGCTAAGGAATGGCTTCAAAGAGTCCCTACAACCTGCCAGAAAATCATCTGGCTTTTTAAAAATGTAAACAGTGGAAAGCCTTTTGACACACTTTTCTATTAAATAAATGTTAACATACTTGCTGTTGGTTAGCACACAGTTTAATTAAATGCTTGCATAGCGGGACTGTGCTCTCTCAATCTGATTCTCAAGTTTCCCTTTCTTAAGTTTTAAAATGTGCATGCTACTTTTTTCAACCGTCCCTTCCTTTTCAAGCAAAATCCATTCTGTGAACATCTCACAAGACATGGAAGAGGCGCAGGAGACCTTTGTTTGACTAAGGGTTTATTTGCAGTACAGACAAAAAACAACATCCTCCTAAACAACACTGTTGTGCAAACGCTTTGTTCTGAATAACTACTTTTGCAGGCCAAAGGAATATTTAATTTGTCTTTTCTTTTTTGTCTTCTGTATGCCTAGACTTCCCTGACTTACCCACGCTGCATTGCAGGACTTAGACCTCACTCGACTTTTTTGCTCACTCTTTCCAGGTACACCAGGGACAAAGGGCGGGGATTACACCCTCTCTCTCTCCGTTCATTCTCTGTAGCCTGCCAGTCCCATGCACCCGCAGAAAGACATGCAATCCCTCCGCCACTCTTTTT
>WEIU01017500.1:182872-231024 GCA_013389925.1 Aegithalos caudatus | reverse complement strand
TTAAACACAGAAGGGAAAGGACTGTTTGTTCACCAAATTTCCATGCAGCATATGTCAGAATGAGGTCTGAATCTCAGGTGAGACAATGAGGTGCCATTGCAGAGTGCTATAATAATAAGAATTCAACTCTGATAGCTTGAGNCTCTGGCATGTAAGATGATGTTGAGAAGACACAAGTCCCTTGAGCATCATTTGTTGATCAGGTGAAATGTTTCAGGGGAAGAAGTTGCAGAGAAGCATTTTTCAATTACAGTTTCTTAGTCCCTAACTTGTGATGACTCACAAAGCCAGCAGGAATGTTAGCAGTGAATTTATCCTCTGAGGTTCCATCTCGTGGCATTTGAGATGATTAGAGAATTAGGAGGTGGGATTAATGTGAAATATCAGGCACAGGAACATCTTGTAAAGTTGGAGGATCAAATATCAACCTTTGGAAAGGAATTGCAAGCTCTGAATCAGAATTACAGTGGCCTAAATGAGAAGGCTGAAAGGGCTGGGCATTTATCTGTAGCCTCAGAAAGCATATTCTGGGCCTTCAGAGGAAAATGGAGGTGATAGAAAATTAAACTAAAATTAAGAACTTGAAGTTGCTTGGCATGAGAAAGAAGAACTGGATATAAGTGAAACAAGGGCATGATCTAGGAATTTCTTGGACCTTGCCTTTTAGATGCTGTTGAAGAGGCACAGAGACTGTTTTCCTCAAGTTTTTTTTTCAGCTAATAACATAAATATATTTCACAGTGGTGCAGTATTTAATGGAACTCTCTTACTTGTTCAGGAGGTCATAAAGAAGTACTGGTGTAAACGAAAAGCACAGGACAAGAAAATCACTATTATTGCATAAGGAATCTACTGCATGAAAAACATGCATGTTGTCCTCATCTGGGAAAATAAAATCTGCATCTCAAGAGCAAAACAGTTTCTGGCCACTACAGAAGAATTCTTGGGTTTTGATTGTTAAACTGTCTGCTTTCAACTTCTGCCTTGTGTATGACTGTGAGTATCAAAAAAAGAAATTACAAAGCTTTTTCCTTGCATGTTTTTTTGGAGGAATATGGTTAAAGACTTCTCCAGGAATAAACAAATTGAGGAATTTAAGCACACAGAAAGTGACTTAAGTTCAGAGTAAATCCAGTAGCTGAGCCTTGACCTCCTGAGGCTCTGTCTGATGCTACTGGGTGCCAGGCTTGGATGGCAATGCTGAGGTGAATTTTAGGATTTCATCCCCTTTCCCTTATGTGATGTGCCATTCCCTGAAGGGTACTAAAGGAATATCTCGCCTTGTTGCCTGGAGGCCTAAGTAAAATGAGTCAGAAGTCTTCATCCTTTCCATGTGGTCTGTTGAAATGTGGTAATATTAGAGGTGTGTTGGAAATTCCATCTCAGTAGACTGGAAGGACAGAAATAGCTATCATGTCTCAGAAAAGAGATTCTGCACAGTACTGCCATGAGTTTGTTTTATCAATATTAAGCAAGTGTTGATATATGACCAAAAATATGGGTGTATTGTCCATACCACACCTCCTCAGTGGATTGAAAACCCTTCAGCTCTTGGCCTGTTATTGTGGCTCTTTTTTCATAAATGTTGAAGTTTGGCTCAGTAAGAAACATTTTGAAGGATTCTTATACCATATTTTTATTATTTAGCATGTAAAGGAATTTACTTCATAGGACATTCTTGATATCTTCTTCTCTGTTCTCTTCTGAGGGCAAGTCTGATTTTTATTCTCACAAGCTCTGAAAACCCTGAAATAATTTTCCAGCTTTATTGAAAGTAACAAAAATAAAAAATAAAAAAAATTTTAAAAAGCCCTGTTATTTGTAATTTTTTAGAAAGTTGGTATCTCTATATAATGAATTAGACACAACTGATTAGCTAAGGCACCACAACTGTGAAGATTCCTGTTAAGTGAACTTCAAAGCTTTCATGCTGTTTGCAGGAGATGCCATGATCATCACTGAGCTTGTCTGCTGCTTTTAATAGTGCCAGCAGAAATGTGAGGTACATATTATTTATTGTATGTACACTGTACTCTGTTTTTCTCTCTAGAAGGAGAGGAAACTGATTTCCTCTCTAGAAGCTGGAGGTGTGTGGGCATCCTGATGGTTGTAGCAGATTTTCCAAACCTGCCTGAAGCACACACAGGACTTAGCTGAAACAGAGACATGGACACATTTCATTTAGGAATTCTAGTTATTAAAACTGTTAAAGGTGTGTTGTGAGTCAGACCCACAGGACTTTTTCATTTCTCATGACTGTTCCCCTGGTAATACAGACTTTTTTCATCACAGGATATCTAATGAGGTTCAATTGTAAGAAGGAAGAACTTTGTGTTTTAGTGGAAACAGTCACTTGTAATTGTCTCTCAGCCTGTATTCCTCCCACAAATGTGAATTCCTAGGCTATTTCTGCATGTGCAAAAGACTCTTTAATTCCCATATTAAATGTGTGGGTGTCCTTGTAAAACAGGTAAAAACAGGCTGGGTCTCTTGAAAATAGGGTTTTTTCCCAGTAAACACTTGATTTCATGCTTATATATCAAAGATAGAGTATTAGTCTTAAGTTGCAAACTTTTTCTTTGCCCATTTCATCCATTTCATTTTGTTCTTCCACACTCCAAATTTTCCTTGGGGGTGTTTGCAACATTTTACAGTGAATTGTTTGTTGAAACTTTAATTAACTTGTTGCTTATTTTCCTTTCTGCTGTTCGACTTGAATTTTAATGTATTTAGCTTTAATAATAGTCTCTGCCTTAAGGAATACACAGTAAAAAAAAATAGGGATATGTACAAAATGTGACAGAGAATGACTTATTTACAATTTTAAACTCTCCTCTTGCAGCTCTTGTGGAAAAACCCTGTTGTAGAATGGGGCTTGAGCACAAGGCAATAAATGGTTTTAACACAGCTTTTCCTCATGCCAGTCAGCACCTTCAGAAAAATGTTACTGACAACGACAATAACTACTCCATGTTCTCACAGAATTCCTGAAACATAAATAACATTTAAGGAGCATTATTCCCCCCCACACACACATCTTTCCTTTTTCTTTATAACCTCTATTTTTTTTTTCCTGTGCTGAAACTGGTGCTCTGATGAATGAATAGATGTACACAGAGCACTGATCCTTATCTTATTAGCCTCCTGGATCTGATTTTATCTCTCTGAGACAGAATTTGGCTGCTGCTCAACACTTGCTGCTGTCACACATGTTGCTGAGCATACTAAGAGCCACTTTGTCACTGTAATGGATTGCTGGATGGGGGACCAGCTCATCCCTATTCAGCAGAAGAGCTGAGGAATATTCATACTTTTAGGAAAGTGTCCAAGCTGTTGACCTCAGTGTTTGCTGCAGGGATGGAGTGCCCTGATGTGCTTTGTTGAACTTGTACCCTCTTTGTTTGTTAAGCACTGATGACTATTTCTGCAAGAGAGAGCCTGCTTCTGGCATCAGCCTGGTGCTAGAGAACTGGGCTGTGGCCACTTTGCTTCCTCTTGCATCTCTCATGGTAACTTTTAAAACAGCTTAAACCACTATTGCTGAATTGGCAGTGGATTCCAAAAGGGTTCTTATTACCAGGATTTTAAAAACCTGTGCCAGGTCTAACCTATGTGCATTTAAAGTGTGGGTGTAAACACAGTTGTGAGATTTTTATGCAGAAAAGAGCTGCACTCACACAGTTGCTTTCACTTTACAGAGCACACATCTTGGCCTGTGGTTTGCATGCTTATCCAGCCTTGGGAAGTGGTAAATTTGAGATGGGGATGTGCAAGCAGAAACTTGCTCATGGTCAGGTGAACCTGGCAGGGAAGGGAGAACTTTGCCTGCTGCTCATCAGCTTGGATGTCTGTGGGATTATTCCTTTTTCTGACCCAGAGGTGGGGCTCCTGAGAGGCATTTTAAAGACTTTTATTCCATTCTCAGTCTCATGTGAAGGGTGAGATGATATAAATGTTACAATTCATGCCATCACAATCAGAAGCCAAACTATTTCCTAACTACAATCTATTTTAAGTGTTTCTTGGCCTATCAACTTTTGCCACACAATGCTGATAATGCCTTCAAGACAATCATCTAAAATTACCCCTTGTAGGTCCTACTACAATACATCTTCCATAGTTCTATTTCTCCAAAGTATCTTGTCTATTTGCAAAACCATCATTTGAAACTTTCTAGTTCCATTTCTCTCTCAACAATGTCTGTCCTATCCCCTGGCCTTTCTAAGCATTTTTTTATCTCAGAGTTCATACAGATGCACAAGACTATGTGAGCTAGGCATTGAGAGGTCTCTACAAATCCATTTCCCACATTTCCCCCTCTCTCTTGAACAGATAAAAACTCTTGATGGCCTTGTTTGCTGTGCACAGTGAAGTAACCAGGGCACTATGTGACAACAGGGAGAGCAGTTTACACTAAGTTTGATTGGGACAGCATATATTGAGGAGATGCCCTTTTAATTATATGTAGAATTCATGGAATAAAAATATGGTACCAAGTCCTGTGACTTTGTAGACTTTTTCAGTCTTTTTTACTTGAATTTAAAATCTGTAAGCCCTGATGTTCAAAGCCTACCCCCTCTTCTGCTCTAAGTTAAGCACTGTTTTTAGCAATGATTGTCTTTCATGCTTAGCAGTTCCCTTTGTGCACTGCTTTGATGCTTCACTGGAATGTTTTAACTGGAAAACTGTAATATTTCCAGAGCTTACACAGTGATAAGTGTTTAGCTCAGGGGCCACATGTGGGCCAGCTGGGCCACTCCAGCAGCACAGGGGGAAATGAGTGCAAGTGGATGCTGCATTTCCATCTCCTTTGTGGGAAAAACTGGTCACTGCATCATCCCTGCCAGGCAGTTTGAAAAGCTCTGGCTGCACAGTTGGACTCTCTTCTTGGAGCAGTGAGGCTTCCTTTTTGTCCAGCTGTCAGGATATTTTATGGATCATGCTTGTAATTTTTCACTTGCCTGAGTTTTCTCCTGTTTAATCCTCAGTTCAATGGTCAGGCCTGCAGTCCTTTTCTGGTTTCTTTTTGAGGAAATGCTTGATTCGTGTGAAAATGTTCAAAAGTATTTTTCTAGATGTTTTTGTTTCCTTGTTTGCTTTTTTTAAGGTCCCCTAGAATAATATAGGGCAATGCTGATTCACACTCTGGCTCAATGTAATCATCACTTCTTTTTTTTTTTTTTTATTCCTTGGGTTGGATTTTGTGACTTTTTTTGTTTGTTATGTTTTTGCTTGGTGGGTTTAGTTTTTTGACTAGGAAAGCCATCATAGAACTTAGGAACTTTTGGGGTGGAATAAGTAGTCTAGCAAGTTCTATATTCTAACAAAAGTTACGGGTTTGAAGGATTAACAATTTAATCAGAGAACAGAGATAAGTGGAAGAATGTGCTGTTATCTCCACCCAGGAACGTTCACCATGAGAATGCTGCAAGTTCAGCTGTGCCCAAAACCAAGCTGATTCTTCCTGTCCTTCCACAACTCTGCTCAGTGAGACAGACAGACTTTATTCCATTTATAAAGCTGCTTTCACATGGGAAGACATCAGTTTTATCTGTACTGGTGCCTAACTGAACGAGGGAGCATTACCCATGTTGTGCAGATCCACTCCAGTCAGGGTTTTATTCAAGGAGGAAACAAAGTCTTAATTAATTCCACTCCTGCCCCTTAAATCCACCTGTTATGAACTAAATACACTGTGAAAGTGAAAGCTACAGTGCATCAATTGATGGAGCATTGCTCAGCACAAAATCCCAAACCAGGTGTGATGGCTCTGTCCCTGGTTTTAGCAGGATGGCAGTAAATCAGGAGCTCAAATAAATGCCATTTAACAGCACTGCATTCACAGGACACATCACCACCAACCCCTGAAGTGCTTCATTGGTACTCCCAAGTCTGGTTTGCTTCCCTTTCTTTACAGCAGGGAATGGACCACAAAGAGTTCTTGCTAAGGGCCTGTTTTGCTGACCCATCTCACTGAACTTCCTTCAAAACATTGAATTGCACTGACCTTTTTTTGGCTTCTTTTTTCTTCTTGATGCACTTTCCTTCCATTAAAATTGTTCTGTAGTTTTTGTGGCTGTGCTGTCATCCTTCATTCAGTGACTGCTGGATGGAAACAAGCACTCATTACAGTTGTCCTTTGAAATTCAAGGTGCAAAATAGCAACCAAAGGAGGTGCAAAGGGAGAAACAGGCAGGGCACCTGTTAGGGGGAGGTAAAGTGAGGTTGGTAAAAATATTGGAGAAAACCATGGAAGAGAGAAATTCTGCTAGCCAAGAAAGTCTAGGAGCATGGAAGGGCAGCTTGCTGTTCCTTAGGACCTGTGGGACTGGGGAAAGTGGTGTTAATTCCCTTAATTCCCTTGGACTTTAGTCCACTGAGTGCAGTCACCTCCTGATTGCAATTCCCAGAGGTGAGGTTGTGTCCTTCTCTTTCCCTGCTTCAGCTCTTTGCTCCCCTTATTCTTGTGGGTATGCCATTTTTGTAATTTGTGTTTCCTTTCCACAGCTTTGTTTTCAATTTCCATGGTTTCTCTTTGCTGTTTTAATATTTTTTTGCCTCCATTGCACTTCTGCTTTCGATAATGCCTTCCTTCCTCTGGTTATTTCTTTTTCCATCCACTGTTGCCCTCTTTGATGACTTTGTCTTTTGCTTCTATTCTTATTTGCTGTTCTTTGCTTCAGATTTTCTGATCCATTGCCACACAGCTTTCCTGGTTTATTTGTTTCCCTTTCTCTTTCTTAATTTCCCTTCTCCCTTACATCTGGCAGTATTAAGACGTCTTAATATCCTAATAATGCCACGAAGATCGAGGCAAAATATTCAGAAAAATAAAATTATATATGAGTTGAAATTAAACTCAAAATTCTTCTGCATTTCTCATCATTTTCTACTCTGAGGATTGCACAGAGTTTCAAAAACTTCTTTTATGTCAAAAATGTTTTCAGGAAAAGTCAGTATCATCATTTGAATTTTACTACCAAACTCAACCTTACAAAAGAAGAGTTTAAATTTTATGTAGAGATTTTTCTACTCTGCTCCCTGAAGCAGGGGTGAAATCCTGACCTGTCTGAAGACAGTGGCAAAAAAGTCCCATTAAACTCCTCTGGAGATGGAATTCCACCCGCAGTGCCTGTCATCTGTTTTACTTTCTCAGCTTTTAATGCCCTGAAAAATTGAATTCACAGAAGCAACAGCTCCTTCAGGCCAGGCTCCAGGGAATTCCATCTGCAGCTCAGCCCCCAGAGATGTAGATGGATCATAAGCTTTTGCCTTTTGGCAAATAAAAGTACAAGGGGGCCCTGAAACCTCACAGTTCTTCCTGCAAGGTTTCTTAAGTTCATGGAGCTCAGCAGTTCAGATGTGAGGGAAAGAGCAATGTGACAAGAACACAGGAATTTTTGAATTAAAAAAAAAAAAAAAAATACAATAAAAATACAAAAAAAAAGACAGTTTGTTCAGTTTTTCTGATTTTTTTTTTTTCTGGTGCCTCTACAGGTTTATCAGCATCAGGGTGTCTTAAGCTTCTCTCTTGTTATCTAAAAGGGTCACCATGCCCCATTCCATATTTTTTTTCTTTGGTATATTTGTCCAAAAAGATGCATATCCAGTGCTTGGCTGTAGTCTACTCAGTTGCAATCTCCTGCCTGGAAAAGCCAAAGTGGTGCTCCAAGCAATGAAATCTCAGGCTTATGTTTAATCCTGCACATCTTAACATTTTAGTTACCCAATCTTTGAAAAGTTTGGGCAAGATTGGGTATTCAGAAATTCAGATATTCTTAATCCTTTCTTGTCATAAATTAAAGTCTCATGGCCCTTTGATAATTTTATCTGCTAAAATCTTTTATTTGGGTTACAAAAGCAGTGACCATAATGGCTCTTAGGAAAATTTGGAGCTCAGGAGGAATGGGTTTGTTTGACAGTCACAGTTGTCTCTACTCAGTTGGTGGCACTTCTTATGTGAGAACCTGAGGTGGCAGACATCAGCACATGGCTCCAGGGACCACAGAATTATCTTATGGCTTATCCTAAATGCTGTAATGTTAGTTAGTGACCTCTAAACTTCTCTTTCACTATTTTCTTAGCCTTCTCAACCTGTCTGACCTGTCCATCAAATCTTGTTGATTCATTATTTTGTATTTAATAGGTGCCCAGATATTTGATTCTGAATGTTTGTTGTTTTTTCTGTTTGGGGGGGTTTTGTTGTTTTGTTTGTTTGTTTTTCCCACAGAAAATCACACACCAGTTTAAAGCAGAGCTAGCCTAGCCCAGAGAAATGGGATCTGAGTTTGGAATTTTGGGAGAGCAGAGGTTGACTGCTTGTATAACAGAAGAACAAAGCCAGTGCAGGTTTCCTTATCCAGAATTCCTTCTGTTTTCTCCTTTCCAGTTCACTTCAACACTGAGCTTGAACCACAGTCACAGAGGTTGCCTTCTAAGAGCTGTCCAGAGGATTTGGGCAGATCACTGTGCTTCCATACCCATTTGGATAATTCTACAACAGGTAAGATGCTTGTTTCTCAGATTTTAGGACCAAAGAATTAAATCTTTGATTATAGCTTGTAGATTTGTGACCACTTTGAGTTTGTGAAGATTTAAGTACACTGCCTGGTGCCTTGATTAGAAGTGCCAGTCACATTTGAAGCAGAGAGAAATGTATCAACCAAAAAGTGGATATGGATACTGCACCTGCCTGGCCCCACTGTGTGTGCTCACACCTGGAATGCTCTGCAAGATTTTGGTGGCTGAGTCAGAGAGGCAATGGGGGTTTTCTTTGCAAGGGAAACTACATGGAGAAGGAAAAAATCTGTTATGGGGGGGACAGAAAGTGGAGCAATTCAGTGCCTACTGTCTCAGTTTCAAACTCTGAGGGTATCACTCCTGTCCCAAGGGTTCAAAGAGTTAATAGAAAGAGGGATTTTCCTTGTGTTGTGCACAGTACCTGTGATAATCTGGGTTTAAACTTTAAAGGACAGGTGAAAGGAGAGAAAGGGAGCTGAATGCTTGCCTTATATATTGGAGAAATTGTTCATTCATGTGAAATGCTGACCTCTGTCATCCTGCCAAGATGACAGGGCCCTGGGGTGAGAGGCTGCTTGAGTGCTGGTTGCAAAAGTTAAAGCTGCCTGGGGAGAGCTTTAAAAGGACAATGTCAAGGTTGGTCTACCCAAAATCTGACCTATTTTTTTTTCCCCTTTTCTCTCTTTTACATCTGTTTGCAAAGTTCATTCATATTTATGCTTTTAAAAATCTTTTAATCTAAACCAAAATGTTTTGGTTGCTATTGGAGGGTAGTGATTAAGAGGAGAAGCTGTGAGTGTTCAGTGTGGTAATGCAGATATTGTGAAGGAGGAAATAGCCTGAAATAAAACACAGGTGAGGGGATTGTCTTTGAATTAGGTGCTAATTAGTAAATGAGAACTCAGGCTGAAATGTGGAAGGAATCAATGAAAGTGAGCAGAGATAATTTTTACCGATTGAAAATACCAATGCAGATCCAAACTTAAGTTCACAACAAGTAAATTCCAAACCTCTGTTTATTTTTAATCTAATATTCTTTATTCTATTTTTTTTATTCTGCTAATCCTTTCTCAGTAATAGGAGATTGTTGTACATAATTTCTGCCATAACAGAAATATACCCTTTCTTCTCTTCTTTGTTTGATGGCCTAATTAAAACCCCAGTGTATCAGTATATTTTTTCTTACATGATATAATATCCCAAGACCCTTGTAACTCTCACACAAGTATTTCACCCACTCAAATAATTTCTCTTCTAATTGGAAAATAGATGAACTAGCTATATGTGCCAGTCATAAAAGAAAAAGGAACCAGAGGAAGTAGTAAAATCAAAGTAAAGAGAATTTTTTTTTCTCTATATAACTATGATGCCTCCCCAGAAAATGCAAGAGGAAATAATCCCACACAAGCTACTCCCCCCCAAACAAGCCAAGGCCAGAACTCTTGGAGGATTGCACTCATCTCTGGTTTTAGTTTAAGGAATCTGTGTGCTCTCAGATAAAATGACCTTGCAGTCTGCTCCGTGATCACAAGAGGGCAGCTGGCCCAGGCAGAGCCTTCTCTCTCCATTGACCTTTCCAAGCTTCCAAGAGTTTATTCCCCTTTCAAAAAAAAAGTTTTCCTATGAATTGTGAGGCTCGCTTCTGATTTCCTTCTCAGCTCTGAAAAAAAAAAGCATGCAGCTTCTAAAAAACCCTGGTGTGTCCTAATCTCTTTCCTGGCTCCAAAATATTATCCTTCCCTCACTTTTTGTGCTGCTGGCTTTTCTAAATCCTGCAGGAATAGATGACCTTGGCTCTGCACTGTGGAACAGGGGATGGAAAAAGACTGGATCACAGGTCTCAGAGGGGAGCAGGGAGAGTCCACAAGATATCAGCTCCTCCATCCTTCAGGAACATCACAAATCATCCCATGTCTTGGGAAATATCACTTTTACAAAGCCTTTGAGTGACTATACCAAATTCTAGTACTTGTTAGCAAAGATAACGATAGAGGAAAAACCAAACCAACAAATCCACAGCACCTTTTTGTAAAACAAACTCCTACAACTTTAATTTCTAAATTCTCTTCTTTGTAACTAAGGTTTCCCATACTCCCCTGAGCAGAGTACCAACCCAGGCAGCAGTAAAGAGGCTGTCTCAGTTAAAAGACTCTCTGCCTCCTGCCAACAAGGCTCTTTAGTGTTTATCTCTATTACATCCATCTGCAGCTAATTGTATAGTTATGGTAATGGTGCCCTCCAGAGGAATTTTGAAGGAATTATAATACTCAGAGCTAATACAAAAGATGTTCTAAAAATGAGTGCAACAGGAAAATGGAATATTATTAAAAGGATAAAATACTTGAACCTCAGGGGAAAAAAAAATCTCAGCAACAAAGCTCTTTCTATTTTGCATGTACATTTACATCTAAGAAAAGCATATCCTGGTTACAATAGGCTCCTTCAGAGCCTGATAGCAAACATGAAGTTTGCATAACTCCATTTGAATCAAGGATATAAAAGTAGATCAACCAAGTGAAGAATGAGAGAGCTATTCCTGGTCTGCAGCAGACATGAACAATGTATTATGAGGGTGCCATCTATGATGAGTGGGCTCCAGCCTCAGCCCAGGATATCTGGATTTTTCCTGCACTCAGTGCTGTTATGTAGACAAGGCATGGTTAATTGAGGCAGTCACAGGAAAGTTCAGATGTTCAAGCAGCCCTTTGGATGAGCTTTGCTTTAAGATCAAGAAAAATCATGCTTAGAGTCTCAAATTTCAGTGACTATAAGCTGCTGTGACACTACACCTCAAAGGAAGATCATGGTTCTGTGGAACAACAGATATCTTATTTTAGACCATGTCCTGGAGGCCTGGGCACAGCCTTTCTGGGATGACACCTGAGCACCTGAATGTCAGGTGCATTTAAGTCTCCTCATGTGATTTTTTGGGGTTTTTGTTGGTTGGTTGGGTTTTTTTCTTGTTGGGTTTTTTTTTTCCTTCAGCTCCCAACCTACAAGGTCACACAACTGGTTTTACATTCTAAAATTTCTGTGCCCTCCTCCTCCTCTTCCTCAAAAACACCCAACCAGCCCTCAGTGAGACCTGGAATGGCAGTGAGTTGTGTGTTCATTTTCTCTCAGGCACAGCCCAGGGTTGTGTTTGACCTGAATGCTGCAGGTTTGCAGTCAGGTGTCCATCAGCACAGCTCCCACGCTGCCACTGCCAGGACTGGAAGGAGCAGTGAAGTATTCTTGGGATCAGATGGGTCTGGTAAGGCCAGAACTTGCTTGGGAAAGGGCTGAGCTGCTTGTGATGTAGTTCTGCATACCCAGGGTCACCACCCCCAGTCTAAAGCTTCTTCTAAAATGAGGTTTCTCATTTTGCATGAGCCACAAAGGAGGGTGAAATGAGCTCTGCACAGACTGGTAGGGCAAGGGTGACAACACATAACCATGAATGTAGGGAATGCACCCAGAGTTTCCTGGTTTTTCCACTTGCCCCAGTAACTGTGGTGAAGGCTGTGTCTCCTCCTACCCCTGTTCATGAAGTCAGTGCAGCTGATTTTGGCAATCTTGTAGGCCACAGTGATGGATGCCATGAATTGTTTCTTTCATAGTAATTACCCCCACCCAAAAGTACCAGAAATTACTGACTGTGCAGAGAGCATGGAGCTCTTTGAATGGGGGTTTTTCAAGGATTGTTGAATGGGTGGAGATAAGTAGAGGTCTCTTGCTTTCCTCATCTCCTAAACCAATGCTTGCCAGATGATCTGACCTCTTTGTGAACTTGGAACCTGTCCCTGGAAGACACCAGCCACATGGAGAAACCACCCTGCACGGATATTAACTCCTCCTAATTCATCTTCCCATAGGTATCTGCTTCAGCAGGATTTTATCCTGCCCTTCTCCCCTGGGGCACAGCTGGAGCAGCTCACCTCTGAGCTGAAGCTCTGTGATTCCCTTCCTGCATCCACCTCTTCCTGCCCTGGAGAGGAGCACAGAGCAAGGAGGGGAGGCCAGAAGAGTGGGAGAAAAAAGGCCTGGCTGGGTTTGCCCAAAGCAGTGCAAGACAGAGCACAAATCCCAGTGATGGCTGCTGCAGTGGGATGGGTGCCTTTGGCATGGAGTAGGGTGCATCTTTATCCCTGCTTGAGTGCCAAAGGTCTGAGTGTCTTGTCCATCCCCAGGGAATGCACCTCACCTGTTTAATTCCAGATAGACAATGAGCAGGGTCCTCCTTGCTGCCCTCTTGGTTCATGCACACAAAAACATCATTATTTAAACCATCAGCAGCCTAGCACAGGGTCTGGCACAGCAGAGAGCAGGTGCTGTTTAAGAATAATGTGTGTGTGTGTGTGTGTCCCATTGATGGGGAAGGTACTTTGTGGTGACAGATGAAGCTGTATTCTCAGCTCTGCAAGCATCTCTTTGCCAGCCACTCATTCATGGGCAGGTCCAATTGTGGTGGAGGGCTGCTGTGAGCTTAATTTCCACACAGGAGTTTGCAGAAATATGTTTTATTGCAGTTAAGCCATCCCTTTGCATTATTTATGTAAAAACTTAAGTAAATTATTGTTGGCTTTCATGCTGCAGGTAAAGTAATGAAAACAGTAATGAATGCTTTGCTGACATGCAGAGGCAACCTAAGTATGCAGCCAAATTAGCTACCTAAGCAGATGCTTTATATCCTGAATTGCATATAAGGAATGCTGCTCAGTTGGTTTAAAAATTATATATACACCCACAAACTTTTTTTTTTTTTAATATATAAAAGTCATATGGGGTTTTTTTGTTTGTTTGATTGGGTTTTTTTTAAACAATAGTTTCAATTGTATTGTGAGCAATTGTGACAATAAAATTAAAATCAGGAGCAAGATGTAAGAAGCTGACCATGTGCAAGAAGTTCAGGGAAAGGTCAGAAATATCTGTGTTATTGAAGCTGCTGTGATGCAGCAATGTGGGCAATATTGCAAACAGAGGGGCTCTTATGCTTAAAGAGTTATTTAATTTGTTTTGTTTGTTGAAAGCAGTAGAGCTCTGGTCTCCCAGAGTGGTTGAGCTCAGTGTTTTGGGGGGTTCTTTGCCCTGCTCCTGCCCTGGCAGCCTTGCAGAAGGCCAGAGCATCACTGCCCTGCAGTGCAAAGGGATCCTGGGCACAGAGATGAGCCACCCCACTAAATTCCCCATGGGGAAACCTGCTGCTGTGGCTGGGGAGCTTATCTCACCAGGGTGGCAGCATCACAGGAGTGTTCCCATATTTGTGCAGCCCGTGTTGTGAGCAGTTTCCAGAAGGTCAACAAAGCCTGTGGAACTCACTGGAATGACAAAGCCAATTTCCCAGTAAGCCATGGACTCTGGGCTGGGAAGATGAAAAGGATAGCCTAAGAAAACAGGGGGAGAAAAAACAGAGAAGGTAAGAGAAATGAAGAAGTTAAATTTATGAAGCTTCATGAGCAAGAGCTGTGGCTTTAAGCCCTCTTCAGCTTCAGGGTTTTTAACTTTCAGCTGAAACTTGTGGGTTGACCTCCCTTCTGAATCATTTAAGCTCTCTCCTTGGTCACTAAGCATTTAATAAGCATTTGCATGTTTATATCTATTTTAGGCTTTTTATTTTACCTGTCTTATAGAGAGATCTATGTATTTATATATATACATGTATGCATATTCACTTGTGTTTAGATACACACATATGCATGAGTGTGTGTGTATCTGTGTGTGCACACAAGAAATTGCCTGCTTGTCCTATTTTAACTGCATATTTTAATATACATTAAGACTGCTCTCCATTTCAGCACCTAATTTTTTTTCCAGCAATTTGATTTTTTTTCAAAGCTGGAGTAATTGTTTCTGCCAGGAAAAACACTGTTGAAGGGCGCTGTTCCTTTCAGAGGATCAAAGTACAAAAGATGTTCAAATAAAAGGAGAGATTAAATTCTGTAGGCTACATTTAGTCCTAGCTAGCTTTAGCAGTCAGTGAGTGCAGGCTGTGGAGGTTGATCTTTCCCAACAGCCTATTTCAAACCTCAGGAGGGTGTTGGTAACTTAGTAACTTTGTATATTACATGTAGGTGTCAGCAGAGCCTGGGAAAATGTTTTCTATGCTAAACAATTTTTTTTTTTCAATTTGTTCTTTTCTCAGAAAAAAATGGAACTTTGCTTCCCACCCCCTCTTTCCTCTCTGTCCTTTCCCTTACTTGTTCTGTGTGAGTAAACAGAGGGTGAGGAGTGCTCTCAGAATTGAAAAGTCCTGCTTGCCCTTTACAACTAATGTCTCTTTTACTGATGAATCACTGTAATGACTCAACCACTGCACTGTGTCTGTTGCAACTTTTATTTTCTTTGCCCAGCAGCACTTACTCTGCTGGGTTTTACTAAACAGGCAGCTGGGCACAACCCCTGCTTGATGAAACTTGTGAGAAGGAAATAAGGGCCTGTAGTACAAAATAACTCCTTTTTATTTTTATTTTTTTAACTAGTATTCCTGTTCACCCGCTGCTTAAACACAACTTCCATGTGCTGGCATTTGTTTGTTGTGGTTTTTTTTGCCAGCAGTTGGAAAAACCATCTCATTTTGCCATCACTTTGGTGCAGCAGTACTTTGGAGCACTGCTCCAGCTCCTCCAGGATCATGAATCTTTCCCACAAGGAGCAGCCTCCTGAGAGGGACCACATTTATCAGTGATGGTGATAGATAAGATGATGTCCCCTGGAGCCAGCCAAAGTTACCACTGTGCTGGACACATCGATGTGTTCCCTGCCTCACAGTTTTGGGGAAATGACAGTAGGTGGCACTGGAGAATAGCAGCACAGAAGGATGGATCTCTTATGAAATGGAGCAGTTTCCTCACTGGAGCTCTGTTCAGCCGGTTTTCCATCCCCACGGATTGCTAAAACACTTTGCTGCGTTCCCTTTGCAAGCCTATTATTATTATTACTCGAAGCCCGAAGGCTTCAAACTCAAGAGTGCTATTTCAGAAAGCTCCAAACTGCCTGGGAAAGCAACACTGTGAGTAAAAACCTGCTGGAGATCTCGTGCTTCATTCTGGGGGGTGTGTGGAGCGATTATTTTGCCAGCTCTTGCCCTGCAGCTCTGTATCAGACCTGGCTCCAAAGAGCACACTCGTGCACAGATAAATCAAATCCATCATTAATTCCTCAATCCGGGCGAGCTGTAGCTCCTGCCAGGTGGTGGAGCAGCGAGAGTGTCTAACAGAAGGAAAGGAAACATCCCAGGGATTGTTTGGTTTTCTTTGTCTCCGGAGATTGTGTTCCACACGCCAGCAAAAAGGAGGAGAAAATTCTTGGTAGTCCTGAGTCACTTTCTTGGTAGAAAGTGATTCAGCAGCTCCCTGTCTGCTCCTTTAATGGGAAGCACGAAGCTGGCAAATAGTGGCTGCCCTAAAAGCCTGGAAAATGTGTAGAGTTTCCCAAGAAAAAACCTTCATAGCCTTCTCCTAGAAATCACCATGAGGAGAGAGGTATCCCAGCTCAGTTTGCATTATGTGTGTGTGCTTTGGGAATAGGAGCTTTTCCCATGTGTGTCTCCTGTTTTCTCAATGCTCCTCCTTTGGCTGTGGCCAATCCTCCAAGAGGTGAAGCAACACCACATAAACTCTGAACAGGCAGCTCTTAAAACTGGTGTGTTCTTCTCTCTCAGGATCACTTCACAGTGATCGCTGGAAACGAGTACAGGACAGCACAAATGCCACCAAACAGCTCGAGGAGAAAGCTGACATTTCAAGAGAATATATGGAGAATATATGAATATACGACAAAAAATGTATCACCTTTCACCAACTGAAATAATTTCTGCCCTTGTCTAACTGCTTTTAAATCACAGTGACATCACTGACAACTTTTATGCTTTAAAAGCAGGGTTGTTTTTTTTTTTCCTGTAGTGCTTTATCAAATTATAACTTCAGTTTATCAGATGTAAGATATCAGGTATTAATTATTAACTTTATATGCTTTATCCTAATCTGTTCAGCTTTATAGCATGGCTTTTTATAACTGAAATACAGTTTTGTTGACACTTACTGCCTCCCTGTTTCTGAGGATATTTTCTTGCCTGTTACAACCTTGGGATTTAGCTTGAATTCTGAACTGCCACTTCAGTGGAGCAATTTATAACTTTTTAAGGAATGGTATGAAGTGTGAAGGCAAGTGGTCCCTGAGGGAACTCTCTCTGTGTTGTGTCTGGGGCAGCTTCTGCTGCTCCCTTTTATGGAGGGCACTGGGCTCTTTGAGGTTGTTGAAGATGGACAGTGCTGTGTTTATTCCAGCTCTTCAGGCCCTTTGCAGAGAGCCAAGTCCTCACTGGTCCCTGGGAAATATCCCAGTATGAGGGAGGTTATTCCACTGTTCCATCTCTGCACGCTGAGGAGCCAAAGCCAGAGGGTCACTCTGCCATCAGAGGTTTGCCTTGTCCTCCTCCCCTATGACTAGAGCTGGGAGCTCCTTTTGGAGGACATAGATGGAGTAGAGAAAAAAAATGTAATCCTCTTCTTATGCAGAAATCTTTCTAAGAGGCAATTCTTTCCCTTTAATGAAGTTGATATTTTAAGCATGTTGGAAACTTGCACTGAAGGCGTGAGATAATCTACCACTATATATATATATATTTAAAAAAAAATAAACAAAAATATGGTTGGGTTTCCAAATCGAGAAGGAGAATAGATAAGGTGTTACCTTTTTATTGCTGCTGCAGTTAGAATTTTCCCTGAGGGATGACTTGGGAAGAGAATCATCACCACCACAAACTGGTTAAGCAGGAAGGAAAGCTCCTGACGGAAAAGTTACCGCCTCCTTGATTGTGAAAGCACATAGGTCACCTGAAAATGTCTGTGAGCAGGAAGGCACAGGAGGCTCTATATCCTTCCAACAAATTGTGTTTTCAGGTAAGGAGTTGCAACAGATGCTCTTACTGCTTAGCAAGTGCCCCAGTCATCTCCTGGGATCTGGTAAAAGGGAAAATTGAGCCCACAGCGTGCCGAGCTTTTTTACGAGGATTCACGTGCATGTCCAAGTGTGGGAAGTACTTTTATCTGTTTGGATGGTACTTGCAATGCTGTGTGACTCTCAAGTCTCTTGATTTCTAGTGGATATTTTACAGTATTGGTTGGGATTCTCCCTTAGAACCCCTGATCCCAGAACCACATGATTACGTGAAAATACGGCTGTCCTTCAAAAGGATGAGGAGGGATTCATAACTGTAGGAGAAAAAAAGCCAAATCTCCCAAAATTCAATGTGAATTGAGAAACCACAAGGCCAAAAAAAAAAAAATCAAAACCAAAAATAAACCCATAAACTTAGGTGGTTTCTAAAAAATCATATAAATTTTGCCTCCTTAGTGATTTTTGAGAATTGTTTTATCGATGCACTTGACAAGACTCGGAAGGTGAAATAAAGGCTGGCAAAGAGCCAGATCCTTCCCTGAGCTTTGTGAGCTGCTTTGAAAAAGAGTTGGCCATGGTGGTTCTGACCAAACTAGCACGACTCACATGATGGAGATTTGCACCATGAGATGTTGAGCTTCCACTCTCAGGGGTCAGTTTTAAATGCAAGCCCTTAGGAAAGACACGAGGTGCTTCTGTGCAGAGCTTGCAAAAAGCCTCTGTGGTGAAAGAGCAAGGTTTTATGTCAGACATTTACATGCCATCATAAAAAAAAGTTTGTTTGAAATGCAAGGAAAATAATTTAGAAACAGTTGAAAGGGTGTAAAAGGTACTGTATTTTCTTTGCCTTGTAGCCTTTCAGAGAGCCAAGCTTTTTTAAGGAAGATGGGACTGCGGGGAGATTTTGTTGTTTTATCTTCTGTTTTTTCCTGAAATATTCCAGTTTTCAGGATGTATTTTAAAAAAAAAGAGTGAAAGAACTTATACTTCTTCATTTAATGGCTATATAATTTTCTTTCTTGTTTTCTTTCTTTTATTTACCTGCAGAAGAAATGAAAAAACAGAGAAAGTTGTAAATTAGGACAATTTCATACAAGAAACTTTTGTTGTTATGCTTATTTTTTTTTAATGGTGTTATTTTTATCTAAAAACATAGTGAACTTCAAGTTTCATTCTGAGAGGAAGCTGCAAAACTGTAGTTACATTCAAAGATGGTATGCATCATTTTGGTTATCTGGGCCTACTGTAATTTCATAAATGTGGGGGTTTTTTTCAACAGGTTAAAGCAAACCAAAGCATGCAACACATGGAATTACTAAGTGGAGTGCTTGAAACAGCAGTTCAGCCTCTGAGTTGTAGGTTTCATTTCAGCTTATTTAAATTTTCATTTCATTTCTCATTCCACAGTGTGGGTGACAGAAGCTTATGTCACCTAGAGTTTGACTTAAAATGAAACAAAAATAAATAAAATTGGGATGAATACCTTCTGTTGTAACATAGATTTCCATTGCAAGGTGCTATTATCTAAAGTAATACACTATCTTGGGGACTTAATGGAAAATCTATTTGTGGAACTAAGCTTTAGCAATTTCTGAGCACGCTTTTTATCTCAATAGCTTTTTCTCTTTCTGCTCGGGAATACATTTTTTTATTGAATTATTAAATCAGATGTCTCTATTTCTTTTAGGTGATAAAGAACTCCAGCATAACTGTGTGCAGTGTGTGGTATTGCTGTCCTGTGTCATTTGTGGGTTTTAGGCTACATCTGTATCAGTAAATGAAACAGGCCAAAGCCTTGAGGGCAAATGGCCCAGAAAAGCTTTGGCTGTAGAACTAAACTCCCTTCCTAAAAATACATATATCCTCATGCCTACTGACAGCAGTTTCCAATGCATGCTGCACATCTGAACTATAGGGGTACTTGGCACGTGCCAAAATCAGATCAGGAATTTTGCTAGTAACAACATTAATGATGGAGCTGCAGAAGTTCATGCCCTTGCCTGTTAATTTGCTAAAAAAATCCAGCCTCAGGCTTTGAAGATAAATTTCTTTTGTAAAACAAGAAACAAAAAAAGGCTGAATGATTTTTTTTTTCCATTTATTTATGCCATATCCTAGCTTTTGGGGAATATTAATTGGAGGTCCATGTCTTCTATATTCTTTGACTTAACTTTCTTCACCTGATTACTCTAAGACAAAAAGTGGTAGAATATGAAGTAATTAGAGGCACAAAAAAGAGGAAAATGTGAATAAAACTGACAACCATTAATAGAAAGACTTCCTTCCTGCATTGTGTGCTATGCAAGTGGAGAAATGATGGGAAAAAAACTGAGATTTTCTTTGATACTTGTCAGAATTAGTATTTGATATTTAGATCAGCTGTTTCAGGCATCCTGTTGCTATTATTTATGATTCAAGGATAATAATAATAGTCATAATTTATTGTTATTATTATTATTACTGCAACTATAGTAATAATAAGTCTGGAAATGAGGATCAGACAAAAGAATAATCAAGCTCCACATTAAGCAAATATTTCCAATCTCTAGAGAAAGCTGTAAAGCAAAAAAGGCCAAAGCAGTGTAGTGCTTCCATTATATTGGATATTTTGGAGTTTAACTCCCATTCTGTGCTTAAGTTCAGGGGTAGGTTATGGGTGATTAATACCATAAGATCTTCAGGGTCCAGCCTGTTCGGGTTTGTGGCTATAAATAATAGCGAGACAAAGCATGGTCTAGAGTGACTTGTAAATAAAAAGGGTTTAATAAATGAAATAAAATAATACAGAAACAAAATATATAAGCTGTGCACAGTGTAAGGAGATCCTACACTTGCTACAACATCTAGAGAATGCCATTGGTTCTATTGCTCTGTCCCTTTTTCTGGTCAATATTCAAGGATGGTTCTATTTGAAAACTTCCAATAGAAAGGGGTGAAGGTTTTGATGGACAGATTCAAGGTCCAACAGGTGTTTCTTTCTTGGCACTCAGCCAATTACAGAGAGCCATCCACAGAACCTTGCAGATGAACTTCCTAATAAGTCAAGGAGTAAACTGAAACCCTTTTCCTTACACAGAACCATCCAATCAATGTGGGAGGTGCATTACTGCAGCGTGTGGCTCCAGTTCTGAACACTGCTCTCTTGACCTTGGAACAATTATGAGACTTTCCTGAGGACCAAAAAGGACTGAAGGGAACAATCAGCCATGGCACATTTTGGGAGTGTGCCCTTCTCACTCAGTGAATTCTGTGCAGGACAGCCTGGGGACCAGGGATCTTATCCACTTTGCCATTCTGGGTCTGATGGAGAGATCCCCCTAGGATTTGATAAAATAATTGATGAAGTCAGCCATGAATTCTTTTTTTATGGTTCATCCCATCCACATCATCATGAAGAAATATTTTTCCCATCAGACCTTTATGGTCGGAATCTTCCTGATCAGCACCTTTATAATCATCCTCTCATTGCCTATGGAGAACCTTACCCTGGAAATCCAATCCCTCACTGGCAGCAAGGCACAGTGCAACCAATGGTTGGCTTCAGACCTTCTCTACTGCCTGATTGCAGAAACTTCTCCGTGGTGGATTACCACCCCTACAGTCACGAGACAGAACTCCATAGAAGGAAGAGTGTAAATTCAGTTTCAAATGTGGAAAGGGGCAACACAAATCTGGAGTTTCGGATAGGCTTTGACAATCTGGATGCTCCAAGTCCTGTTTTCTTAGACAATTATCCATTTGGGAAAAAAGTGACAGAAGAAAGCGGAAATGGGGAAGCTTCTTTAACCAACATTTCCAGAAGATGCAACATTGGACCTACCCACCCCCAAGGCTCTGGACATAACAGAGAGGTATTTAAACTTTCTTGTATTGACAGTACTTAAAGTTTTTTTTTCTTTTTTTTTTTGTCCTTGTACTTTGTGTATTCACTCACACTGTTGCAACATGGATTAGAAGCACTTAATTTAAAGACCTTATGAAAAATAAAAGATTTATGCCTCAGGGGAAGCAAAAGAATTTTATACCAGAAGAGAATCTAGACTATGGTCTAGAATGCTCCAGCAGGCTCATTTTATGGCTCACTGAACCATAAAACTACCAGAGAAGGATAAGTACAGAAATGTAGAGTAAGCTTGTGTTTGAAAGATAAGATGACAAATCTTTATTGTCTGATATGAAACTTGAGATTCAAAATAACAATACATTATGTTGAATCTGGTTTGGTTTGGTTTGGGTTTTTTTTGTTTGTTTTTTTTTGTTTTGTTTTTTTTTGTTGAGAGAGATTACTGTGTCTGTGCCTAGTCTGGCTGACATATCCTGATCCTGAGAGATGAAACATACAGCCCATCCTGCTTTCACCATGTTCTGCATGCACTTCCATGTGCATACATAATTATTTTCTAAAAATAGACACATCTACTCTAACTCTGGAAGCTGGATCCTATGACATGCACTCTGCCTTTTAGCTGTCTGACTGAAGCAAACCCTTTATCTTTTTTCCTCCTTCATCAGGTGTTCATAGCTCTGTTCCTGATTTTGCCATTTTTAATAACCATGTCTTATGGGACTCCCATGACTCTCTGTGATGTTATACCTGTCCTCATTTTCTTTCTTTCAAAATCCTGACATGGTGAAGGGAAAAGAAAATGATAAACCCTTCCTTTCCTCCAGTCCTTGTTAGCATTCTGAATCATTATAGGAATCCTGAGATAGCCTACAGGATACCTCTGAACCATGAATATTAAAAGACAGTTTAGGTTCACCTTCTGCCTTTAACTCCCAGTGATCACAGAATCATACAGCAAAGGGGAAGAGACACTTGATTGACTTGTTTCTATGCCTCTGAATAAGGAGAACTATAAAAGTAAACATATGCAGGCCCAGACAGATGGGAAGGCAGCAGGGGGAAATATATCTGAGGACAAGAACTCTTAAAACTAATCCTGTGCACTGCATTTTAGAATTTCAGTGATGAATACAGAAGAGGAGGGGAAGAATAAGTGGAGAGACAAAAGGCTGTTGTTGCTTTTTACTCCTGATAGCAAAACTAAAGCATGCTGACACGATGATGAAAAGAGCAAGCCTTCTCAGGAGAAAAGCAGAAAATAGTGGGATACAAATGAACAGGAGGAGATTAAATCATGGGATGGGAAGAAGAGGTGCTAGAGGAAGCAAGCATTTAAGAACAGGCACAAACGCTTCTGTGACGGAGGAGGAGAGAATTATAGGGGAGGGAAGAGAAGAGCTGAGTGAGTCAAGGACAACTACAATCAAATGTGTGGGAGGATTTGATTAAGTCAGGGAAGTATTTGAGCTGTTTAGCTCCAAGAGGGAGAAATGGGAGAGAGGAGTGAATTGATTTGTAGCATAAAATTCACTGTGGCCACAGGAATTCCTTCAGGGAGAAAAAGCCATGTCAGGGTAGAAAGAGAGCCAAGGCAAGGGGCTGGCAGCTGAACCTTGAGATGATAAGGGAAAATAAGAGTGAAAGAAACTAAGAGAGAGGGAAAAGCAAAAAAAACCTGTAATGCAGTTGCTGCTGCTGGGCTGGGAGTTTTGGAAAAGACCTGGGTGACAGACCTGATGCTGAATAGGACAGTCAGAAGGGCTGGAAAAGTGGAACACCCCAGCAAAAGAATGAGAACAGGTTGGATCTGTGAGGTCCAGGACAAGTATATAATGTATCCAAAGTAGTAGGAGAGGAGAGACAAGACTTCAGAGTGAACTACAAAGGATGCTGAGACATGGAGATTAGAATTGAGATGGGTCATGGGTAGGCAAGATGAAATATTCACACTTCTGAAATTATACCAGTATTGGACGCAGTTGTATGGCCCTAGGCTTTATTTAAATGTGCTAATCAAAATATGTTCAATGTAATAAAGGAAATATTCTTTTCTCTGGCCTTGTCATTACAGGTAGGATGTTCAAAAATGGTAAAGGAGACTATCTTCATAACATCCCAGTGAAAAGAGGGGATATTTTCCATATTAGAAAGAAAATGGAAATAAAACCTGAAAAGTATCTAATATATTTAGCTATTCCATCTATGATATTTAGAACCTAACTTTAGATTCTAATATTTCCAGAGTAACTAACAACACACAGATCTTTGCCCATGTCCCATCACCAGACTAAACATCATGATTTTGTTTTGGGTGCTCCAGAAACAAGAAATACACTATTACTGTTCATGTTTGGAAGGATGGTTGAGGTGCCTTGATTAGCATAATGTGAGAAGTCTATGGATGAAAAAAGATTCCACTCATCAAGGGATGCATTCAGTTGTTTCATCCTGTTGTCATTACTTCTCTCCATATGCAGTTCTGGCTCATTCACTGCTCTCTTTAACATATTTGCAGTTCATGGAAACTCAAGTCCTATCAAAAATAAAGTGCAATAGTGTGATCATGTAATTAACATTTTACATTTATATGCAAGAAGAATGCAGTAAAGTTTCTGGACATGTGAAAAGAAGACATGACCAAACTACACCTCCCATCCCTGTGATTCATCAGTGGAGCCAGAGCTATTTATCTCCTTTATATGCCTCTGCCAGCAGAATGAATTTGAGTGATGCTATTTCCCTGAAGTGTAGACTATTACTAGGCCACACAGGATTCTTGTTTTCCATGAGGGATCACTCAGAGATGCTGCAAAAAAGCAGAGGGCTCCTGTGTCACTCCTGTGCCCTGCAGGGGAGGATCCAGATTGCAGCTTTGGGCTGCCAAGCTCCTCTTTTTCATCCTTTAGTCATTATCTAATCATACCCTTCCTCAAGCCATGAGGATTTGGGGATGCACACCCATGTCCTTGTGGCAAATCATGCACTCCAAGTCTCCCTGTTCTTGCTCAATTCCTCTCTGCTTCTTCTCCCTTAGTCTGCAGTTGTGGTTTTGCTCCTTTAGTACCTTCAGTCCCATTCAATGTCATGTCCCAGCCTCACCTTTTCTTGCCTGTGGTCTAATTTTCTTAGCTTTTCACTTTGTGAGTATTTCTTTTTTTCCATGTACTTTTTCCAGGGCACTGTACCTGCTCTTCAAGGACAGAGCTGCAGCTGAACAAGGAGCCTTTGTTTGTTTTTGTGGGTTATTTTTTTTAATAGGAATTGTGGGAGGCTGTGACTGTTACCAAATCACTCATAATTTCTGAATAGTGATTGTCCTCCAGAGGTTCTTATTACTGTCTGATGAAACAAATTGTAAGGTAAATACCTAACCAAAATGGAAAGAATGAACCAGTGGAGGTGTTATATTTTCCCTGGATTTGAAGGACCTTTTCCAGCAGTTCTAAGAACCAGGGAATGATGGACTGTTGATTTCAATTGCTAAATTTAATTTTACTGTCTTATTTACACCCTCAGGATTATCCTTTTTTTTTTTTTTTTTCTACCAGACAATTCCAATTTTCCTGACTATTTATGCCTCCCCCTTAGTCTTTTTAAATTTCATATGCATTCTCCTAATGCTTTATGCAGTATTGTGGGTAATGAAAATACTACATACCATCAGTTTTGGTCTTTGTATCAACAGAAGGTTTCTGGGTTTTGAGCTTTCAGATCTGCCAGTGTGATTTCCCCACCAGCCAGCTCCCAGCAGATCTCTCATCTTTTATAATAATGCCATCTTTTAAGCTATACTAAAATTTCCCACCCTCCATCTTTTAATGCATATTGCACTTTCTTGGCCAGCCAAAAAGAATCTTAAGTCCTGTTTATTAGGTTTTTTTTTTTAACTAAATCCCCACCCTTTTATATAAATTATTATTCCAATTATAAAATAAACCTTTTGCCACGTCTCAATCTCCCCTTCTGTGACACTTCCCTTCGCTTTCTGGAGGGGTTTAAAAGCTCTTATACAGCTAACCCTTACATTGTCTCTACCTACAAGAGTAGAAAGGGCTTGCAGATGTAAGAGCATTTAAGTTCTTTCCTGGAGGTGATGTTCTGGCTGAAGAGTACTTCAGGCAAACAAAGAGATGCTTGACCCAAAGCAGTGGCTCAGGCCTCTTCTCTCCAAGTTCACAGAAAGTGTGGGGGGGATTTTTCATGTTCAGCAGAGTCCACTGGCTCCCTCTTATCTGTCTTAGGGATTTACCTGACAGGTTTATGGAGTTTGAGGGGATGCTGAGCTTCCAGGGCAGGGCAGAAAGAGAGAAAATAAGGATTAAAACACACTGAAGCATAAGCTTCAGTTTGTCCTGCTGCCTTTTGTAAACTAAATATCTGCATTTGGAGTTTTCTGTGCCTTGGTACCAGGTGAATTGTCAAAGCTTTGTCTGAAATTCCTCATGCTCTTCATGGAGGGGGGAAAACACTTGTTACCCAGAGCAGCTGATGCTTTGTGGCTTCTGAGAGCATTAAAGTGCAGCCAAAATGGGGTCATTTGTGATCATTTGGAACTCCATCAAGTCAGGGGAGGAATGATAGGCTCTCATGGAACAAAATTCAAGTTTAGCCCTATGGTCTTTCTGCTTCTGACATCTAAATAACTCAGCTCTGTTTCTTCTGGGGTCTTTTTGGTGTTTTTAGGCTGCAGGTTGGTCTGTCCAGCTGATTGAAGCAAATCAAGGAAGTAATGAAAACACTGTTGGCTTTTGCAACACAGTGGAGAAGTAAGTAATGAAAAAGCTTTTTTTTTTCAGCCAACAATCACATTTCACTTACTTACATTAATTGGATTGGTTATCCCTGTGTGCTAGGACTGGCTGGGATGGAGTTCATTATCCCCTCACAGGGCTGGGCTGTGTATTGGCAGCTAGAAAGGTGTGGATAACACACCAGTTTTTTGGCTACTGCTGAGCAATTTTCATCATTATAACATTTTTCTGAAGCCCTTCTTCCTGGAAAGTGGCTGAACATTGCCTGCTGATTGGAATAGTGTATCTTCCCTTAATTACATGTGTGGCTTTTGCTTTTGTTTAACAGCCTAAATCTTTCTTACTGTTAAACTGCCTTTAACTTGACCCAAAAGGGTTTTTCCCCATCTTTTCTCTCCCTGTCCCTGTACTGAAGAGGAGGGGAGTGGTGGAGCAGCTTGGTGGGCACCTGGCATCCACCTAAGGTCAACCAACCACACCCTGCAGGCCTGAACTATGCTGTAATCCAGTGCCTACTTAAATAAGGAAACACTCCTAATTTTGGTTTAAATATTAAAAAACATGTAGGGACATTAATTCAAAAAATATTTTATCTCCTGTCTGGTTTATTAGTGATAAGTATATTTTAATTCTGCACTGTTGATGGATTATAGTGTGTGAAACTTTCCATCCTTTTTCTGTTGTTGTCTTGGGCAATATTAGTGCCTGTGCAACTCTGAGCAGCAAAACAAGAGCTGGAGGAACTGATTGAGAATAGAATTGCTACATACTGTCATGATGAAAAGTGAGACTTAGCAAGTGACAAAACCTACTTTATTTATATTTTACCACTGCACTTAATAGCCTGACTTAATGAGATAGAACATTTTATACTTTTTTAATCTTCTGCAAAAAATAAATTGTCTTGAAATCCAAGCACACAAAAAATTACAAGTATTTAGACCATCTGTGCAGATTGATTTTTCTTTTTTAGATATTCACTGATCACACTGTCAAGTTGTTAGCACAAATGCACACTTTTCCCCCCTGGAAAGTTGTTGGAAAATGGAATCCTGATTTTCTTATTAGGCTTTAATGAATTGATTTTATTCAAGGTCAGCCAAGGCTGCTTCTGTTAAAACAAAAAACCCAAAACAACCCAACCAAAAAGCCCAGTTTGATTTTGCACTGAAATTAAGAGGGAATATATTATTTATTCAAATGGAGTGGTCAGCTTCAAAACATTCTCAGTTCCACGTCTCAGTTTCCTTTTTCACAATTCATCAGCCTGAACCCCAAACCAATTCTACCATGAGATGCATGAGGGCACGTTCCACATGACTACTTTCCTCCCAGCTATTCAGATTTTTTTTAATGTCTAAACACTCTAATTATAAGAAAAGCTTTATATTGATTTTTTGAATAGATGAGTTTATTTACAGGGCTAAAAAGATAAATACGAATAAGCCACTCTTGTTTTGAAGGAACTTGTTTTGTGCATGTGTCATGAGCAAATACTTTTAAAAAGGAAACAAGAACAGCTTTTGCTTTTCTTTTGTTAAATAAGTAGAGAAACATTTTTAGGACAAAATGTCACTGCAACCAAACGACCAAAAAATGTCATAAATTTTCAAATAACTTACATGCTCAGTCTTGCCAAATGAGCATCCTTCTGAGACAGTCCCAAATGGATCTCAATTGCTGGCAGTTTCCTATGTCAGAGGCAGGATGCATAATTCAGACTCTGTGTCGTGCATTCTTGCAGCTCCAGCTTGTAGCTCAAAGAGAAACTCATTGTGTTTTTCTCTAGGTAATACTTGCACGGGTAGCAGTCTGTAATTGAAGCATTTGGTTCTACCACACTGTAAATCAATCTTCAAAAGCCCTTTCTCAGGTTACTTCAATAACTATGAACAGAGCTGCAGTGAAGAGTCATCCCTGGGTGGCTTCAGAACAATTCCTAAAGATAGTTTCAGGCCAGAAGATGCCAAGCTGGAAGTCTCAGGGTTCAGCAGGGTTCCTCCACCTCTCAGTGTCTTCAAGGATGTGCTTTGCACTGCAGAGAAACACATTGTGTTGTGAAATGCTGTGAAAGAGCAAATCCCTATAAATGCCAGGACTTTCTGTACACACTGAGTTGTTGCAGCACAGAAAGCAAGTAGCACAAGGTTTTGTTTGTGTAATGTTACCTCAGTTATGCTTTGGAAGACCCAAATTTTCAAAGTTTTGCAGTGTTTTGCCCACCTGCTCAGGCCAGCAGCTTTTTAATAATCACATGAGAAGAGTAGGGGGCCATAAATGAGCAACACTTGGAAACTGAATAGGTTTTTTACCTGAAAAGAAAATTTGTGTCCCCACATTTTGCTAAAATATAAGCAGTGTGTATGTAGAGAAGGAGACAAGGTTTGCTTAGTTTTGGAAAGACTGTGTGTGTACATAGCCTGGCAATTTAATGCTGGATAAAGGGGTAGCAAAGTCTCTTTTGATTCAGTCCTTGGCTTTCTTGCAGAAACATCTTACAGGGGGAAAACTGTACCTTGTGCACAAAGAAAATAGACTGACACCAACTACATAGGTCACCCAAACAGCTTCTGTGGTGTAATGCTTTCTAACCATGAGTATAAACCTACCTTGTACTGGAGGTGCTCTTGTCAAGCCTCATTTCCTCCCACCCCACTGAAACATCAAGACCCCTGGCTTTTCATGATAAGAAACAGGCTGCTTCTCTGAGTTATTCATTTTGGAAGCCTAGGCTCTTTTTTTTTTAAGTGTTCTTCTCATGCTGTAGAAATGCAGGGCACCAAAGAGTAGCTCACATGGTGGTTTAAGAGTCTTGGGAAGCAGCTCTGAGGCAGGAGGTAATGGAGACTTTCATGTGAGACAGCTGGGGCTCAAAATACCCTTACCAGAGACATTACAAAGCACTCCCAACTCAAAAGCTACAAGTGAACTAACAAACAAAAGAGAATTCAGGATGTTTAGTACAGGATGTTTGAGTTTAGCTCCTAAATATTCAGTCCAATGAGTGAAATGTAAAGCTTCAGCTGGTTACAGCATGTACTCTTACCTGCAGCTGTTGAGTGTATGTGCTAAAAAAGCAAGTTTAATCCCAGATGACAGGCATAATACCTGTGACCAGTGCTCATTAGGAAATGGGACCTCAGGAGGAATTAGTTTCTGCAAGTCTATGGGAATTGGAAGGGGGTGGGGGGAGCAATCTATTTAATTTAGTTAATGGTATATCAGAGGGACACAATGACTGTAACTGTTATTGCACTCTCCAGACTTTTACAGAAATGCCCAGGGTTTTAATAATGAGGATTTCAGATTGGATTTGAGAGAGTTGTGGAAATAGACACTCCCTAAGATTTTGCATAGGAAGCACGTTCCTGTATTCATTTTGACCAGATGTTCTAGCTGGAGCTGCCTGTGCATGTGCTCTTGGCTAGCTCTGTGTTAAAACTCTGTTATTTCAGTACATATTTGAGCACTATCATTTCTACTGAGCTCAGTGTACACTGAAGTCTCTGTTTAAACTACTTTTGGTTTCACTGAGGTCAAGCTCAGCAGTGGTTCTGTCAACTTCATGAAGATTTTCCTGATGGTTTCCCTAAAATAACAGATGTAGTTATGTGTGCTGATATGTAGTTATCTCACTAATGTATGAAAACAGAGTTTGTGTTGCTACCATTTCTCTCCACAGAATTTTATTTCTAACAGCTCTCTATGAATCATCATATGTATCTTGTAAAATTTTTGTTTTGCTCTTAGAAGAGGCCAAAAATGCACAGCTACTTTAGAGATAGTTTCTTCACATGGGTTTTCTTGTTTTCAGAATCAGAAGTGCCTATCCTGCTTTTGATTTGAAGACCAACACTGGGAAAATCTGGAGCATCGCAACAAGGTTCCCAGAGCATATCCTTGGTGGAACAAAATTCAGAATCAGCATTTGGACAGATTTCTCACCACATCCTCTACTTCTTACACAACATGGTGAGTGATGGGGGTTATGCTGAGGTCAAGAGAAGCAATTCAGTCATCAAATGAAAGGAGAAATTCCAAGTAGATGGGAAGAATAAAGGAGAATAATTAAGAATTGGAAGAGTTTGCCCATGAAGGTTGTGGAGTCTCCAGGCTTGGAGATTTTTGAGGTCTTACAAGACAAAATCCTGAAACAGGTGGTCTGAATTCAGTGTTGACCCAGCTTTGCAGGGAAACAGGTTCTTCCCAACCCAAAAGAGTCTGTCATCAATGACTATGAGAAGCTGTGCATTCTGTAGCTGTGATTAATGGGAAAATCTTTAATTCCATCTCTAATAATTTTTATTTCCACAACATGCAAAAATAAAATAAATCTTATTTCTCCCTCTCTTCCTGTGCTGCTTTATTAAGTCATAGTCTTTTTTGTCTTTTTTTTGTCTTTTTTTTTTTTTTAAGAATAATTTGCTGAGTTTTCAATTAATTCTTTAACTGTAATAGGCTGAGTGTTAAAGATCCTAAATTTGTGTAGACTGGTTGAGCAGTAGGGTTGAAGTAGGAGGAAGAAGTACTCTTCTTTGCCCCATCTAATATAAAGTATTACTCAGTTAGGCAAGGGCTTTTGGCAGAGTAAGGAAAGGAAGATGGATCTACAGAGTGGAAATGAGTGATGCTAGCAAGTTTTGGATTTTTTCCAATGAGTGACCTGAAAAAAGGTCAATTTTAATTGTTGCAATTTTAATTCAAGATTCTGTGTTGCTCTTCATTTTCTGGACTGTATAAATTCATCCAACAAGCACTGCAGTTTACAGGTCAGTTACAGTCAGACTAGTGGAGTTGTTTGAAATGGCGAGTTCTCAGAAAGGTAAATGATTTAAACTGATAAAACCAGTAGAAAATTTGTAATTGAAGTGTCTTTTTGAGCAAAAAAATAACTCCAGTTTTGCAAAGAAAAGGAACATTTTTCAGAAGGAGTTTCTGAATCCATTCAGGCATTTGTTTTTCCCCAGGGAAAACCAACCAAAGCAAAAAGCAAGTTATGGTAACTTACTCTGTTTTATTTCAGTTTTGTTTCTGTCAAAACCCCCACCCCTAGAAATGCCAGATGTTCTCTGAAGCCTTCCCATCCCCCTCAATGTAAATGTATCATATTTGTTTCTAGATTATGCAACTGTTCTTTTCCATTTTTGATCAATTCTTCTGAAATGGACAGAGAGGAAGCATATTGGCAAGTGTTGGAAAATGGCTTAAAAAACTGAAGTGGAACTGGAGAAAATTCTCACAATGCTAAAGTGTTTCTGAACAGCAGGTTGTTCAAACTGACATAGAACTTCCTAATTTTTAGGGATGATGTATATTTTTATACTATTATATATATTTATAATATACATTAGAGTATTAATTTGCTTCTTTGTTATTGCTAAAAGGGTGTGCATAGCAGCCACGATACCAAGTAACATTCTGGACCCTTTTTGTCTCATAAGTGGCTACAGAGTCAACTTTTGCATCATTGGAAATGCACCAAAATGTTCATCAGGAAAATGAGAAAGAAAAAAAAAAAAAGCCATTTGTCTATTCTTTTCCTCCTGGGAATATTGCTCATCTCTTCATTCCATCTGCCTGACAAATTGCTCATTTCCTCTAAATGGACACAGATTCTGCATCAGGTAGAATATTTGAAGAATTTTTTTAAGAAAAGTCCAATAAAAACAAGTGTGTCTTGATCTAATTCCTCTTGATGGAGCTAGTCTGCAGCAGTTGGTCGGAATTACAGAAAAAAAACCCACCTTATTTTCTTTGCTCAAGTAGGTAGCCTGCAATTTTCTAGCAAGCTACTATTAATTTTCCTTGCTATCTTTATTTACAGCTGGCTGTATCACTCACGACTTAATTGTGGAGGTCCTCCGTTGCACAAATCAATACCCAGCCCGGGAGGAATGCCTTCTGAGTGTTTATGGGTCTGATGAATTCTTACAAAAGTAAGTGCCTCATTAAGCCACCAGCCATGTAAACACAGCCACGGGGAGAGGTGGGGGATCAGCTTCCAAACACTCCATGTGCAGTTTCTGCAGCTCCTGAAACACATGGTGCTTGTGCTCTGCAGAGAGGATGGTGTGCTCCAGTGCAAGGATTCAAATCCTCCTTTATGGAAGCTTTGTGCAGATTTTAATTGTTTGTTTGGATCTGTTGTTGTCCTTCTGGTCTTTCTCATCTGTGATACAAGGATGCTGCTACCTCCAGTATCTCACTGTTATAAGCAAATTCTCAAAGGGGGAAATCACCAAAGAGAGCAGAAAGTGTCATGCAGGTAGAGATCAGGTGAATTTTCTTTATATCCAGTTGCAAGGCAAATGAAGTCATCACTGTGGTGCTGAATGCAAGTTTAAAAACACATTTAACATACAAGCAGGTCTTTCTGAATGCACATAGTTTGCAAGTAGGGAAATAAATGCTCGGATTCACATTAATCCAGGTAAGCTCTTGTGGTGGTTGAAAGCACTGCTGAAAGCTCAGCTAGTTATTTTTGGTCTTGTGGCAGCTTAAATTCAGATGTCAGCCAAAGTGAGCAGGTTCTGTGCTGGAGCAGCTGAAGTGCAGGCATTTGTCAGCCAGGCTTTGTGGACACTGGCTCTCAGCAGAAGGGTTGGCAGTGTTCTCTGCTACCACGTTAAGCTGGCACTGCAGGAACCACAGCTCATCTGTTAGAGGTGTAAGGAGTGCTAGATAAAATACTATGTGTCTATAATTGAAAGGGAAGGTTTTAGAAGCAGTCATATTGACAGTAGAGTGTTAAAATTACCTGAAGCAGCCTGGAGCAAGTCAGTTTGATTAATGAAAGCAGCGTGGTTGTGAGAGCAAGTGTCACACACTGTGTTGGTTAGCTTTGCTCTGAATCCATCTTGAGCACTTCCACCCTTGCACAGGCCAAATGTTCATATGTTCAGAGTGAATTACATTTGGCAGCTAAAGGTGCCAAGATTGCCTCTTCAACATTTCTGAGCCCACTCTGCTCTCATTCCAATCTTGGTAAAGCAGGAGCTAGAACAGCAAAGTGCTGTGTTAATCATTAGAGCACCAGAAGCAGCAAGCAGAGAACCAGGACATTCATAGATCTGCTAGTTACAGGAGAAGGCAAGGAATTTTTTTAATTTTTTTTTATTTTTTCAAGGTGCTCTTCTGATTTCAAAGAAATTGCTAAGAAATGGAAATAACCATTGTATTGAGGGTGAGCTCAGTGCAGTATGTGCTGAAGAGTTTTGTTTTGGTTGTTGGGGAGAATGCATCAATAGCAGACTCTTTAAATTCCTCCACTTGTAGAATCTCTGCACGTCTCATTAGCAATGAAACAAGGTCAATAATGTTCTCAACTTTCTTACTTTACTCCTTCACTGTCATTCAGGAAGCAGGAGCTGCACTTCTAACTTCAGCAGCTTGTAATTCTATATTGTGCTGTTAAATTCAGCTCCCTTTCTTCTGCCTCTTCTACAGAGCCCTGGATCTGAAATCTGAAACCCCAGACCTTAAACATCCCTTGGGCAGTTTAACACGGCCTGAGGAGTTGCCTCAGGGTGAAATTTTTCCTATGTGTGGGCCACCTTCAAGTGCAAATTGTTTTCCTCCCAATGTTGCTAGCAGAATGATTTGATGCACTTGTGCACAGTTTTTTTTTTCCCAGAAAAGTATTTGGAGTTGGTTCACGGATGAATTCCAGTAGAAGTTCCCCAAGTTCTAAGACAGCAAAGGGAATAAGTACTCTGCTGCTCNTCTCTGCTTCCCCTGCTGTAGTTAAAAAAAAAAAAAAAAAAAAAAAAAAAAAAAAAAAAAAAAAAAAAACCACTAAAGTGATGCCAAAAAGGTGACTTGATGAAATGTTCTCAGAACAGAGTGCTTTAGTGAGGCAGACAGCTTTGTCAAGATTTGTCAAAAGCTTTCATTTACTGTTATATTAGATTGTATTAATGAGCACTTCACCCCACCTCCTGCAGAAGCACCTGAAAGGCTTGATGATTTTTAGAGTCCATTTAGCCATGAATGAGACAGGGAAGAAAAAAAAATACCTCTGTGCTAATGAGCATTCCACTCAGCACCAGCAGATTTCATCATCCAGCATTCCCTTCCTACCCAGGGATCCTTGGGATCACATCCTGCCTGACCCACAAGCAGAACATCAGATTTTAAATACCCAATTTTTAAAGATATCAGAAGACAGCATATAGACAGCAGGCCAGTCTGTAATTAATGGAGCCATCTGTGGAATTCTGATTTGGAGTCTCTTTTGTTTTCTGGTCTTTAAGTTCATTGTCTTTACAAGAGGAAAACTGGCCTTGCTGCAATCTGCAGGCTTTTTTTTTTCATCCCATCAAACAAACCAAGCTCCACCTTTAAATCTTGCTCTCACACTTCCCTGTATTTCCTTAGTTTTAAAATGGATACCCCTAAATATGATTTTATGATGCCTTTCATGAAAAATATTATATGAAAGTAAATGAATTTGTGCTTAAACTCTTTGTGTCAAATAACTCCTGGCTCTTAAAGCCAGCAGCTAGCCAAAACCAACCCTTCTCACGTGTTAGCAATGAATCAATCCTCCATTTTTAGAAAAATAGGCCACAATCTCAGGTCATCCTGAAATGCCAAATAAAACAAAACATAGGAGTTTTATATAAGAGTGTGGACATTTAAAAATAATTCTTTATTATTTTATTGATGTGTGTACTTACAATAGTTTGGAGTAATGTAGATTTTGTACTTTTTGTAGTACAAAAATAAGCTTTATTTCTTTCTAAACATCCTTTTATTCTAAGGTGTCAGAGTATTTAAAGTTCCATCCACAGTTTTACATGGTATGTAATTTACACAGCTACTTTATTGCTTTGCAGTTCAGCCACCACAGTGAGCAGGGGAATGGAACTGAAAAATCTCAATGCTTATCTTTTCTTCTAACATGCTTGCCTGTGACCTTATTGATGACATTTTTTTTGTCTTACTAATTCTGTTCTCTTGGAATTGATACCTAAATAAAAAATGGTTTTTGCTCAAAGTGAAGTTTAAGCTATTAATTATAGACTGACATAGACATAATCATGCAGATTGAAATCATAAGAAGCAAACACCTTTGGATGAATATGTTCTTTGTGAAAAATAAACTTAATTTTCTCTTATCACTGCAGATTAAATTTCTCATTCAGAGATGCTTCTAGCTGAGTTAGTTAAAAAAATAGTCTGAACTGTATTAAGATTTGGAGCTTATAGCACATCAGAGAACCTTGCTGTGGGGAAGCAAGCAGTGGGGGAGTCTCAAGTGCTGGGGGTTTTCCCTTTCTCATCTTTAGATATTTTGTGAGGCCACAGTCAAGTCACTTGGACCAGTCATTACCACATCTCCTAAAGACAAAGACTGCATTTCTATTCGTGGTATTCTCATTGGAGCTGTGCTCTTCATATAATTTCAGGAAAAAAAAAAAAAAAGTGGGGAAATGTTAACAAGGTTGTAACACTTTCATTTTTGTTTCCTTTGCAGAGCTCAGAGTGGTGTAAACCAGTTACTAATAATCATGTTATCCTCCAAAGAGGATATATTACTTTTATCTTAGTAGTACTGGCATGGTAGCAAATCTGCCTGGGGTACAGCTAAAAGGTAGTTTGTCAATTTGTGACAAAGCTACACTTCTATTTCTTGTAGCTCACTTTTCATCTAGACCAGGTTTCCACATTACTTTGTTGAGGCATTAATCCATTTTGTCTAGTCCCTTGTGCCACAATAGCTGTCAAAACTTTTCTTTTTGTATTTGTGCAAATTAAATCCATTCATGAAGACAACAGCACGGCCACTTCTGCTTGCAGTGTTTCAGGCAGCATTGCTATGTCAATAAAGGCTTTGCTGATGGATAGTATCTGCTTGACAGAGCAGAAACTAACACAAACCACTAATGTAAAAGCAGTTATAATAACAAAATTAAGCTTCTCTTGGTGTAGCTTGTTTTGCCTGGGAGCATGGTGACAAGGAAAAATTATGCTTGGAAAAGACAGATTTTATATATCTGTGGTTCAAGGCTGTTACTTCACAGGAGGGTACAGCTCCTCTGTACTGGTCCAGCTGTACCAGTTCCTGTGACTGGCATTGCAACAGGAGTCTGTAATCTGGGGGAATCAGGAAAAGGTGACTCAGGACTCACAGATGNATATATATATGTATATATCTGTAATATTCTTGTTATATGTCTTTCCAGAGGCTGAAGGTGAGGCAGAATGTAAAGAGCAGGGATAATAGCAAGGCATTCAGCAAAAAAACATATGTTGGGGCAATTCTAAAATATTAAGGAAACTTCCCAGTCTGACCAACTGTGGCAGTCACACATGATTTGTGAAAAGTCTGTGCCTGTCCATGGCCTCTTGTCTGGGCTGCTGCCCTTCCCCATCACCCAGAGCACAACCTGCAGCTTGCCCTGCACTAAAGGTGTTCCTCAGCCAAAGGGTATAAAGATCATGGAGTTCATCATTGCATCATGAGGCAAACATGATGAGGGGAAATGAGGAGAGGAAGAAGTTTCAGGAAAGCTGTGGGTAGGCAGAACACAGAGATGAGATGACCTGAAGATGAACAGAAGAGAATGGATGAGTTGGTACAGTCCCAGGAACTGGGAATTGCCACTTGGAGTTCTGCTTTGAAAAGGGGTTTGAGAAGAGTTTAGCTATAACAGGGATATGCTTTTCACCAGTACAGGTATTTCACTGTGTTGGTGTTCACTTCTACAACTCTTATTTCTGCACTTTCTGCTCTTGAAATCAAGAAATTTTGCAGATGTAGGGAAGTGTTGTCAAAGGTGATCCTTGCTTCAAGTATTTTTGTCAGATGGAAATGAGTTTGTCCCTTGTGATGTTTAATATGTTTGTTTTAAAACAATAATCCTATATATGCATTTACAGCTTTTGTAACCTCAATGGAGAGTCTGTATCTTACTTAGCTCCAGTGCAGAGTGCAGAACATTTACAAGATGTATAAATTCCCTGTAATTGTGCTGAATGGCAGTTTCATTTAAGTTTATCCATTCATTTATGCTGAAGATTTCTGCTGCCATGTAAGAGATGAGTCTCATCTAAGTCACACTTTCCATGATTTATTCATAGGTGAGCATTTTGGTTTGGTTTTGGGTTTTTTTTTTAACTAAATTCAGCCATTTTTATTCAGACATTCCATCAAAAGCCCTTTTAGGTAGAAATAAGGTTTACATTTAAATTCTGAGTTTTTCATGACCCTTGACAAGCCAAAAGAAAATCATCTTTCCTTCATGGCCCAGGGAGTTCTGAAACAACTTGCCATGCTGTAAAACTGTATAAATATGGAATATCCCTTTTTGTGGTTCTGTGGCTGAAGGCTCAACAAAGCCTCCTGAATCTAATTGAACACGCACCAAAGTTGTAACTGATGATGCATAGTAACTTGTTTTGGTGATGAATTTACCTTTGTAAAAATCATTGTTGTTTTTCCATTAATCTCAAAGGACTTTTTCAAATGTAAAAATACATTTCCCTCAACCCTGAAATATTTTTTGAATCATTTCACCTCTTTAAAAGAAAATGTGAAGGGGAAAAAAAATGAAATTATTTTTGTTCAGAGTGATTTTAAGAGAGACAAATCAAGGCTGTGTTCTAACTTAGAAAAGGTTGCCAAGAGCAGTCAATGGAAAGAAGCAAATAAAGGAATTGCTTTGTCATGGACTGGTGGATCTTCTTTGACCAGCAGCTTAATTTATAGGATCTACTCCAGCTGAGTGAGTCTGATCTTGGCTGGCACATGATTTGAGAAAGAAAAAGATGAACTCTGCTTTTACCACCTCTGTGTGAACTGCACAGGGTGAAAACACAGACTTCTTAGAGAATCAAGGGTCACCTGTCTTGATGTATGTGACTTTTAGACCTACTAGCTGATTTTTGAGTTGGCTATCAGACACTGCAAGTCATTCTGCAGTGGTGCATTCATAACCAGGCTACTGCACTGCTTGGGCTTGAAGGATATGCATAAATAATCTCAGGCTTTGGGAGCATGTGCAGATTGTCAAGGATATGCTTTCTCTGTGTCCTTGTTGTTCTGTTTCAGAACTTAATGGTCAATGATACAACCAAGCAATTGTTGTTTTATTAGAAAACATGCCAGAACCAACCCCAATTTCCACAGTAGTTGCCAAGAACTGGTTTTGTATTATTCAGTCTTCTTTGCACGTAGTATTTAAACTACTGCTGCTTTTTGGAGAGGTAGCAAGAAAAAAAAAAAAAATGGCAAGCAGAGATAACCATTTATTTGTTGTTTTCCCCCAAACTGCAGCAACTGTACTTTGGGAAGCCACAAAAGCCTTTGGAAGGCCACCACCTGCATTCAGCTTCGCCTACACCATGCTGCTAACTTGAAGCAAAGTTTGGCTCGAACAGTAAGTAGATTTCTTTCCTTCCCTTTTCCTTCAGCATCCCTGAAGGAAAGAAATTCCACCAATCCTTTCACAAAGCAACCTGCAGCAATAATCAAAGGGAGATTATTTGCTTTCCTGAGAATGCATATATTATTGCTGAACTGCAGTTGAAATGTCCTGGGGAGCATTTGTGCTTTGCTTCTGTACTTACATCTAGTGAGCAACTGTAGAGAACACATGACTGAAAAAGACCAAGGGTTACTTTTACAGAAAAAAAAAATCATTTTTGTCAGAATTGAACCTGTTTTATTTCAGGTGCTCAGAGGATTCTTACTTTTGATTTACTTCCAGCCCTAAGTCTGCAGGCCAGCAGAAGCTCTGGGCAGTGTTCACTGGCAGTGTGATGTCTCTGTTCACAGATATATCAATTACCTGCTTTGCATGGCTCTGATTATAGCCTGTCAGTCTGTGGGTCAGATGGCAGATGTCTAGCAGAAAAGGGTAGAGGCTTTCTTTTCATATCTGTTTTTTCAGAAGGGAAATATAAGTGAAACGTCAAGCTCAATACAGCATCTTGCCTGAACCATTAAAAAAGGTCTATGATGAGGTCAAATACATATATATATGTAATATTTATGGATAGAGAGAGAGAGATTTAATATTTTAGCCAGTTTATAGATAAAAAAGTTATTTACCTTCTCTAGGTCAGCATATAATTTCATAAATCTTCAAAACTGGGACCCAATTATGTGTTTAGGAATCTCTTAGGAAACTTCAAAGTTTGTTTCTGTGCTAAGGAAGCCCAACTCTACACCAAGGGCACCTGGAGGCTGCCTTCATGACCTTTGCTTACCTTAATTAACACTGCTGAATTCAGTTTGCAGAGTTAAAAATATCTGGTTGTACATGCAAGTTACTATTATGTTTAATAACCAATATAAGTGGATACTTACAAGCAATGAGCATCTCTTTAATTATTTCTTTTTTTAACCAGACACTTTTTGAATTTTGGCCAATAACGAAATGTTCACAATTCCTTTGTAAAAGAAAAGAAAATAAGATTAATCCTTCCTTTCTTTCCTTTTATGTGAAGCTGGCATTCTATTATGAAGTCCTCAGAACAGGAAATTTTCTTCAGATGAGCAGTTACAAGCAAGAAATTTAGCCAGAGGCTTTACATGGAATCACAGTTCTTTCAGTTAGTGGATGACCTTTAATTAGATTTTTGCTTTTTTAAGCCATGAGATTTATCAGCTTTAGCAGTCTCTGAAATTCTAGGGAATGCTCTGCCTACCCTATTTTTTTTCAGAATTTCAGATATCCCCATTCTGATCATCTCAGGAAAACGTTAATCTTTGTAGTGGACAGGCAGCAAAGATTACTTACAGGTTTCTAACAAGAGCTTCACTTGCTTCCAGGAAAGGATTTTTGAACTGAAGCAGACAGGAAGTAATATTTCCTGAGAGTTCAAAAACCTTTTTTTAAAAAAATTTTATATATCATTGTTAATCTTTAGCCAGACATAATGAGTTAAGTGTTAACATTGTGAACATAATCACAGACAAGAGAAGTCAGAGGCCCATCATGATGAGAAGGTGGAGACTTTTCCATGATTTAAATATTTGTGGCTTCCTAGAGGGATGAGGTAGTTCAGGCATCAGAAAACATCCAGCATCTCAAAGAATTTGTGCACCCTACAATAGGGTTTTAAGAAGGAAGTCTGACATTTTAAGATCTGAAAGTGAATTATTGATCACCCTTCTACAGGGGCAGGCACGACTCTGAAAGCTTCAGGCCACGAAGTTACCTCATGTTATAATAATAACAAAGACCATGAGCAGCTATGATGTGGACTAAGTCACGGACACAGAGTTTTCTCCCAGCTCCAGGGCACTCCTGTGACAGGCCACTGGTACAGAAAGTAGAGGTTCTGCTGGCAGGCAGGAGTGCCAGCAAGTCTATCAGGATCAGAAAAAAACCTAACAGAGAAGGCAGATACAGTGCCTGGAAATCTGCAGTGTTTCTTTCACTTTCAACCTCGTTCTATACATTTCTTTAGGTGTACTGAAACCTGCTAGAGACATGCTGAATTCAAGGATCTGATGTAGTCTACACTGAGCTCACAGTTAATTTTGCTGTTGATGTAAAGTGCATTAGAAAGTCACAGATTTAGTGGGAGGTTATGAAAAAAAATTCGGTTCCCTCAGAATTCATATAAAAAGGTGAAAACTTTTAAAAGCCAAAATAGGAAAAAACTGGGATTTTTAAGATTCTTCAGCTATCTCAAACACTTATGCACAAACACAGCTGCTGTTTATTTTTGTGAAATAATATGCTCTTGAGGAGAACTTCACCTCTGATCTAAATGATCCTTCTAAATTTTGAAATATGGAATATGTTTCATTATAGACGTCTCCGCTAAGTTTGCAGTTTAACTAGTGCCACAGAAACATGAAGATCTTGACAGATCTTGTATACAATATCCATCCATATGTAATCAGATGGTAAATAATTCATGTACACCCACCTGTTGCTGTAGTCCATCAAACCCTCTTTGGATCCTATCAATCCATAAAGATTGTGGTTCTTTACAAGCTGGGTGGTCAAGCACGAGAAATGGGTTCCCAGAAATGTGTCCATAAGTCTCTTAGGAAGAGGCATTTGGACACTGTCCTTCATAATGGCTTTTCATTCATGGGCAGCCTTGAAGAGGTGAGGTAGTTGGACTACGTGAAAATTGTAGGTCCCTACCAGCTAAACTATACCCTGTCTCCCCTCCATTGCATCCCGTTCCATTGCATCCCATTCCATTGCATCCCGTTCCATTGCATCCCATTCCATTTCCTTGTGCCCTCCTTGTGAATTGAGATGACACTGACTAACTTCCAGTCAGATGGGGCCTCCTCTTTCTGTCAAGACCTTTGGTAAAGAACTGAGGGGATCCAGCCACGGGATCAGCTGGGTCCTTTAGCGCTCCGGAATGAATCCCACCTTGTGGACCTAGAAACATCCTTTGGTCATGAAACGCACGTCCTGGAAAGGACGGTGCAGTTTATTGGATGAAGTAGAAGAGGGGATGCTGAGAAGCTGAAGTCATTCAGTGCCATTTTGTGGTTCCAGAGGAGCAGCAGGGCCGGCCGGGCGTTCGCCTTCCCTCAGCGGGGCCATCCCGTGGGAGGCCTGCTGGGAACGGGCGCTGGAAGGCCCCGGGGCCGCCTCCTGCCAAGGGGTGTCCATGGGCCTGCTTCTGCCATAGAAATGCTGCTGGTACTGCAGTGCCTGCATCACCCTCAGCATGGCTGCAGAGAATGGCTGCTGCAAGCCCCTCTGCATGGCCACCCTCCTGTGCAGGCGGGCGCCCAGGGCCACGGAGAGCTCCTTGTAGTCACGGTTGCCTCGCACGGAGCGCGGCATCCGCCCCATGGGCTGCCGGCACACGGGGCAGTCGTCCCTGCTCCTGGACCACTGCCAGATGCACTTGAGGCAGAATTTGTGCATGCAGCAGGTCACGTAGGCAGGCCTCCTCATGTGGTCCAGGCAGATGGGGCACTCCCAGTCTTCCTCTGCCTCTGGTGGTTCTGCCTGGGGCGGCGGTCTCCAGCTGCCATCGCTCGCGGAAGAGCTGCTCTGCTCCGTGTCTTCTTTGGCAGTGGATGCCATGTCCTGCCAAGAGAGATGTGGAGAGTGCTGGAGCTTGTCTGGCAGGATGGGCTGGCTTGGGATTTGAGGCTCTCCCTCTCACCAGAGCTGCAGTTCTGGGTGTCAGGCAAGCAGAGGGACAGAGACTGTCCTGGGGGTGAAGGGTGGAAATGCCCAGGTCCTTCAAGGAGGAAAGCCTCCCAGCTGCCCAGGGGGGAGCTTCCCCTCCCACTCCCCCTCTGCTGCTGAGAGTGCACCTCCCAGGTGCTCACACTGCCTGGATGTGCTAGGGCTGGGAAAAATCCTGGGCAGCTGGCACAGAACACTGGATCATCTGTGACGTTATAACCCAATCCATCGTCAGACTGGATCCATAATTGGTGATGTCATAATCCAGCTGTTGCACTAGGTGGTTGCTCTAGATCTCTGGCAAATGAACTGTGTTCTCTTCTCTTTTCTCTTATCCCCTTCTTCTCCCCTTCTTCTTTCCCTTCCTTTAGCACTCTGGGATGAATCCCACCAAGGCTCTGTGGACTTAAGAACATTCAACTCCTGCAGCTGACCCCTTACAATTCCAGTATGCACAAAGGGAAGGTCACTGTGGCTGTAGCTGTGCTCATCCACCTGAGAGGACTGGGAAGCCCAAGGTTTATCAGCAATATTAATGACTGAGGCAAATACAAGCCCTAAAGTCCTCTGCTTTTTCTGTACACCCATTTGCCAATGGACCATCTTTGTCAATAAAGATGTTTTCTTTGGACACCCACTTGCTACTGACATACTTTAAAAAATACTTTATTTTCTGGCAAAACAAAAGCTGGTGGAAGAAATACCCAGGTCCCTCAAGTGGCAAAGCCTCTCAGCTGTCCAGGATGATGATTCCCCTCACAGCTCACATCTAACTCTGCATCCTCTCTCCCTGTGGCCCACCTCAGTGTGAAACCAAACAGAATTGATGTATGCCCTAGGCCACGTTGTCTGCCCTCTTCATGTCTCCATGTAGACAGGGCACTGGAATGTGCTGCTGCCTCCACTCTCCCTGCCTAGATTCAAGAACATCCTGTTCCCCCACTGAACCTGAATTAAAGTTCTAAGCCCAGCTAGCTTGTTCTTCTGAACACTCTTGCCCTCACCTGTATAGTTCCACCCAGTGTAACATAAAATATTCACCAAATAAAATTTCAGACCAAAACATCCTGAACACAACTGAGAACATTCTGACTTTGGAAAATACCACGTAAATCTCTCCAATATACATTCCTCTTTGTCAGAATAGTATATGTCACCATGTACCTCTCTTCCACAGTGTGAGGATGACCAAAGAAGGTTCTGTGTGAATGAGCTGTTAGAAGACACTTGTGCCTGGAGACTGATTGGGTAAGCTGGTATTCAGCAGTATTTATGTTTGTAATTGTTTATATTTGCAGGAAACCTCCTTGCACCAAAGGATAATTCTGAGAGCTACTGAGGACAGGAATGATACCTGATCAAAGAGAAAGACAATTGATTCAGTATTACAGACTTTTTACTTTCAGAACTTAGTTGTTGCTTAGCAAAAATCAGTGTTTTTTGGATCCATGTAATATTTTCCCAATTGTCTCCTTTTCATATTACTGAAGTTTTCATTAAAGGTTTCATGTTTCCCAAAGATTCCTGTGATTGTAAGTCATAATTTTCACGTGTACATTGCTGCTAGAGAATTTTTGAGATTAAATATTGTAAAAACAATAGGTTTGCTTTTCATTATGACTCTATTTTCACAGTTCAGTGATTTTTAAACCTTTTTTATCTTTTTTAATGGAGGCTAACTAGATGAGCCTTTAACTTGGCAGCCAAAGTGAAGCTGATTGTAAAGCCAGCCTGTGATGGACAAACACTAAATGAGATAGATTCCTCATTCACCTTTAATTATATTCCATTTAGTTAAATTCCACTTTTAGATGAAGAAGCTGCCATGCTTTTCATCACTGTGTTATAAAGAACTTTGCCAACAATAGTAAACTTAAATGACACACCTGTCATTTAGCAGATGGAGGAAAACAGAAGGGTAGTGACTCTTTTGAGGTTGGTATCTGATGCTTACTGAGGACCCAGAGTGGTGCATGGCTGTCTACAAAATCAAAACAAATTCCCATCTGGTCTCTTAGGAGCATGGCCCAAATTTTCATTCTGGTCCTTGCTATAAAGAGATCAGTAGATGTGTATTTTATAGATGACAAGTGTATGAAATTCAGGAGCACAGAGGATGTCTGTAGGAGAGGATCATTTTCTGTAGGTCCCTTTTCTCTAGACTAATCAATCCCATCTCCCTCAGTCTATCTTCTCTAGAACTGTGCTCTAGACCCTTCCCCAGCCCTGCTCCCTTCTCTGGACACACTCCAGCACCTCAATGTNGATGTGTATCTTATAGATGACAAGTGTATGAAATTCAGGAGCACAGAGGATGTCTGTAGGAAAGGGTCATTTTCTATAGGTCCCTTTTCTCTAGACTAATCAATCCCATCTCCTTCAGTCTGTCTTCACTAGAACTGTGCTCCAGACCCTTCCCCAGCCCTGCTCCCTTCTCTGGACACACCCCAGCACCTCAATGTCTTTCTTGTCATGAGGGGCCCAGCTCTGAGGCCTGAGGACAATCAGATGTGACCACCTCCCAACAATTCCATTCACCACAACTCTCTGGGCCCAGGTGTGCATTTGGGCACTGTTTAGTGAGGCAGAATGGTGATAAACAGCATTTTAGAAGGGGAACCTAGCATTTCTCCATAGTAGGTGCTGCTGCCAGGAGACTGAGAAGTGAAAGCTGCAAGTACATGTACTTGTCAGCCTCCTCCCATATAGAGCAGCTGGGAGCTAAGACTGACTCTTGTTTGTGCTTTTCTTATTTCCTTTTCAAAACTCTTGCACCATATTGGCTGGCTAAAAGCTACAAAAATGTCCTTAACATCAAAGAAGTATTAAATGTTCATGGGTTGGTTGGCTTGCCATATTTATACACAGCTATAATGATGCAAAAGTATGGAGTATGTCTGTGTGATAAGATATGGGTATTATTAGTTATCTGGCAGACAAAGGCTCAGTATAGCATTAGTAGAGGTATTTCAATCATTATTACAACTTGCTGGATTTCTTTCCTGTTAATGATGTAAAATTATGGCTACTTTATACCAAAAATTCTCCAGGGTAAAATAAACTGCTGGAGAATATGCTAATTTTATGAACTAGCATTGTAATTTAGGAAATTATTCTGTAACCTGCACTTCAACCAACCATACTAATAAACATGCTCACCTGCATGGAAAAAGACAAGAAGGCAAGCTCATGTGCTCAGATACATTTTTTTGACCTGGGTAAGGCTGTGAAAAAGATGTTACACCTGAAGACTCGGTCAAAGCAGAGCAACAACTTGTATTAGCTATGATCTAACAGGATTACAGGAGGAATTTCCAGGCAGCTGCTCCACATCCAAACTGTCTGGCTAGATAAAGCCAGTGCAGATTGGAAATAAAAAGCTGTAAAGGCAAAACTACCTGTAGGAGGAAGTGAACAGTTGGCATCTCCAGGGAAATGCACTGTGGTATTAGCACAGGGAAGGCCACCTAAATTTTCTCTAGTCTGTGAGTAATTTCAGTGCCAGGAGTTTTTTTCCTTGCCATGCAATATAATGAAAATCAAATCATGTAGCATGAAACCTGTACTTTGGGCTGCAGTTGCAATTCTAGTTCTGATTGCCCACTTAGCCCAACTAAAATATGTGAGGATACACACAGTTTCTCTGTAAATAGTTGATTTGCTTTGAAGCTCTGAAAAATATCAAAATACTTTTGGGACCGTCAGCTACCAGACTGCAATGGGAATGGAAGAGTGGGGGGAAATTTTTTCTAAGCCTACTGGAGAGGAAGAACCTTAATAAAAGATTGGTGTGGGATATAAGAGTAGAATTAAAAAGACAAGAATAAAATGATGGAGTAAAACAAACAACAAAGAAAGAATTTAAATTGCAATTTCCACTTTTTCATATAAGCGTGTGCAAGTCCCAACTACCTCTGATGGCCATCAAGGTAATAATGTGTCCCTTTTACTAATCAGTAGGCTAGGCAAGGTGTAAAACTGGGAATTAAGGTTTTCCTTTCCTTTCCTGATGATTTGACCCTACAGAGGAGGCTGACATAGGAAGATGCCTTAGCAATTGTCTCACAGGCACCTGTTTTTGTTTAGTTCCAGCTGACAAATGAACAACAGCAAGAATTTCAGAGTGATTGAAACACAGAAAATCACACAAATACTTCTCAAAAGCAAAAATGAATCTGGTTATCTGTTGGGGATAGCAGTTGGATCCTGTGGTTCTAAAAGTGTGAGATTTACAGCTGGAGCATCATTGAGGAATTTAGTGTAGAGAAGTGTGTGCTCCTCTCCATAATCCTAGTTAATTTAGTGAAGCTGTGGTAAGACTCAGCAATTTGCCTGTACAAATTTTGTGGCAACTTCTGTAGCATGAAAAAAGGCATGGAACCACAGAATGCTGCATGGCTGTCTGCAGAATTAGAACTAATTCCTGGCTTAGGAAATGCTTGGAAAAGGCAGTTGTTGAAACAGTTTGAGCATGTAAACTTGAGAACTGCATGCAAATTGAGTTTCATGGATTATGTAGCAAGGCTGTCCCATTTTATAAAATGCTTTTGTACTTGGGACTTAGCCTGCACTTTTGAAGTGTTGAGATTTTCCAGATCTTGTGCAGATGTTTTATCTGATTCTATGCAACTTAAGTCTGTGAAGTGCTTGAGAAAGAAGGCATTGGATCATAAAATCATATAGGTTGGAAAAGACCTCTAAGATCATCAAGCCTAGCTGTAAGAATGTGTTTGAGTCCATCCTTCTTTAAGGTAATATTTAAGTACTTGCTTGACGGTAAAGAGTAGAATAAATGGGAATTTCAATAGTCATTGAAGCAGCAAATCACTTATTGGAGTTCTTTAACTTGGGAAATTTGTATCTTCATGTATAATAGACTTTTTGCATCTATTCTAAGTGGCAAATGACTACTAAGAAACCAGGGACACCCAGGCTCAATTGCAGGATGCCTACATACACACTTGGCTTTATTTCATAGTGCCAAATAATCACTATCAAATTATTTCAAATGTCTAGAAAAAAAATTAAAAAAAGAAAACAACCCAAACCTGTTCTCTTTATCTAATTCATATTAACTTGATGTTGTTTCCTTTTTTTTTCTGATTTCCAGGCAGAACCTCATCTCTGTTATTATGAACTACAGAGGTCAAGTGGAATATCTGCTGCAAAATGAGGTATTTGTTCTCAGTTTGCTATACCAGAAAAGCATTAACTTGTACATGAAAGGTATCTAATTATTAATCTGTCTTAGATGCAATTAAGGAAGACTTTTAATTAACTCTGCTTAATTTGACTTTGAAAGGATATAAATTCACTTAATAAAACTTGGTTTGAGGTTAGGAAGAAAGTGCTACAAAATTAAAATATTAAAAGTGACTGTTACTAAGTGTCAAGGAACTTGTAAATAAAACCAGAATTGTTTGGGTTGGCAGTATAATACTTGGACTCAGTAGAGGTATAATGCACTATATGGATCTGCAGAATTTGTCCCTGATTTTGCAAACCCCCTAATGTTTACATGTTCAGTATGTAGATGCAAGGATGTGGTAGTTTGAAGGATTTAGCCAGCAAAGCTCCCAAGAGCTTTATTTTGAAGCATTGTGGGCTGCCAATTGAATGCTACATGCATGAAGGAAAAATATTTAAGCAATCTTCTCTTCTGTCCAATGTTTTAAGGAAAAATGTCTAAAGGACAAATTGAGTCACACCTTGGAAGAAACCATATGTTTATTTGATCTGACTTCCAAGTTGGCATGATAACTGATTTGATTTGTCTTTCAAGCTGGCATGATAACTGATTTTCTAGGGTTTAAAAGTGGAAAGAACAAAAGATTTATAAAAAATCAAAGAATACTGATGTGGCATGGAGATATTCCAGTGCATCCCTTCCAGAGTTATAACTCATTATGCTGAATTATGGATTTCTTTGAAATATATGTTACAACATAAAATTAATATTTTGCTTCAGAACTCTGTCACCTACATTAAAGTTCAGATTTTGATCTCTCTGGATATTCTCAATCCATT
>WEIU01017500.1:158995-180218 GCA_013389925.1 Aegithalos caudatus | reverse complement strand
TTAAGGTTTAATGAAGTGATATAACCATGCAAAAAGCCCATGGAAATTTATTTATTTATTTATTTATTTATTTATTTATTTATTTTCCTGGACATAGAGTATTTGATATTTAAAGATTGTGTTTTCCTTCCTTGGTGNTTTTTTTATTCTCCAAAGTATTTCAACCAGAAACTCTTTTTCCATGTGGCAATATTTAGATATCTAAATTTACAATCAATTAGATCCTATAGTTTTAACTAAATATATAACTTTGCAGAAAACTAGTTGCAGAAGCACTCAGTCTACAGGTGTCAGAAGATTCAGCCTCCCACCCAGTATCTATTTTTAGGATTAACATGGCTTTTTGCCACATCTTGCAGAAATGGGTTGGAGACAATAGTGGGGATAAATTCACAGAATCACAAAACCTCAGAATGCTCATGAATCACATGGCTTCAGATCCCCTCAGAAGTTTCTTTACAGTGCTTCTGCACTCCTGGAGATCAGAGAAACCAAGATTTTCCCTTGAAATCAGTCTTTGATACCAAATTTGTTGTAGTTTTAACAAGCATCTATTTTTGTGAGGGATAATTGGGCTTCAACCAAAATGATGCTAGCCTGGGAAAAATATTGGCCTGGGGTGATTTCAGTGTAACCAGAATAAACCATGGTGTTTGAGTTTTGCTTGAGAGGGTAGGATTTTCTACACCCTCACTGCCATGAAGTTAAAGGTATTTCTGGTAAATGCTATGTGTCTGCTGTTTCTTTTTCCCCCATTTTTTTTCTTTCCTGTCAACAGAAAAACGTTGATAATGTGATTGAAGCAGCCAAAGCCATCTGCAGTGTGCTCTGCTTTGTGGAAACCAGAGACATCACTGATGCAGTCAGGAAACTCCGTGCTTTGGTGAAAGCACAGGTAAAAGATGCACATTCATGTCTGTTTTTCTCTTTGAAACTGGAACTTGGATGGGTAGCACTAATTTTTTGATTGGTCAAGTCCATTTTATTGCCTTGTTACATGTTTTCCCTTTGATGAGTGTTGGGTAAAGGCACTGGGAAACAAAGAATTTTGACCACGTGTGATGTGACAGAGGAAAAACAGAAGACTTGCCATGTGTTTAAGTGGAACTGATATTGTCCTCCAATTCTTTCTTGTTCCTACTCAATGTACAAATCTCTTCTTTGCCACATCACCTATTTACAAAATCACGTGGTTTCAGGTTATTAGATTTTCAGATATTTAGAACAGGTTGTCAAAATTTTTTTAAAATCTTCCAAAAATAGTGATTTTCTTTTGCTACTTAAGCAAAAGAATGCCAGCATCATACAGTTCTGATTTTAGCTGAAATACTCTTAAAACACTGAAATGGGTTTTCCAGAGGTTTCTGTATAATTGTGAATTGGGACTTTGGAGTATCCCTTCTCAGTTTGGTCACCAGCTGCCTTGGTATGACCTTAGACAAGTCACTATGACCTGATTTATGGAAGTTCTGAGTTCCCAAAAGCTCTGTAGAAGTCAACATCTTGGAGATAACAGGTGCTCAGCAAATCTGAAACTCAAGCCATTAATCACTTGGATTTACTCTGGTGTAGTTGTGAGTCATGGTAATTTTTTCACACCCTAAGGAAATTCCCTCTTCACACTTTAAAAAACAACAACAAAAAAAAATAGTTACTGAGGAATTCTCTTCTGCCCTTGCATGGTCTCTTGTCATTCTTTCTCACAGCAGATACTATTTAGAAAAACATGCCAGATTGTGATGCTTGCATTCAGACCATTACCTGCCTGAGAGAGTTTCATCCTTTCTCTTTATTGTTGGCTTTGATTTTGTTCTTTACTATGGTTTGTGATACATGGAGGAACACCAAAGACTGGAAGTACCAAGACAGCTTTAGGGTTTTTGGTTTGTTGCTCAGACCTGATTCAGTTGATTCACTTCAGTGGTTTTTCTTGCCTCCCTTCTAGTTCATGCTTCACTGCAAATCTTGCTTCTATGTTATCCTAAATCTTTTAATGTCTTATTTGGCATCAATTATTAGAAGTCACTACTGGGGGTAAATTCCTGCATAAATTAATCTATGTTGGCACATGTTTTATCTGGCATGATGTGGAATCAAATGGAAATAAGAATATCCATTTAAAAATTATCTTTTTGGATATGAGAGGGCATAAACTGTAGGGAAAGAGATAAAGGAAGTAACAAGGGATTCATATGATTTGATTCTCTTAAGAGGTGTCAGGATGATCACTGTCTTGTCCTTGAGACAAGCATTTTGTCAATCCAGAATGTTTCTTAAGAGGTAGATAAAACTAAAATATAGAGAAAAAAGTTACAGAACTTTGTTTTAGAAAGGAATTAGAGCAGAAGAAATGTATCAGGACTAATTTGTTAAAAACTTTTTTTTTTTTTTTTTTTTTTAAGGTAAGAAAAATTTAGTGTATTCTTCCTTTTGGTATTCAGGTCAGCCCTGTGAACCCAATGTGTAAACTCCTCTTACAATTGGTTTCTATATCCCTTGGTGCATTTGCAGCCCCATCCTCTCTGAATTTGAGCAGGGAAATAGGTGCAGTGGTCAAAGAGATAAATCAGTTCCTATTAGTGTGGCTCATCCTAAGTCAGAAAACCCCACATGCCATGCAGAATTAAATAAAGGTATAGAACACAGAGTACAGTCCACCTTTTCCAAGTCTTAGGTTTTTTGTGGATGTTCACATTTCTGCTTGTCTTCAAATATTGATTTTATTTTTGAGATGAAGTGGCTACTAATGGGCAAATAATTAAATTCTGAGCTGATCTATCTTGTTGTAGGAAGGGACTATCAAAACTACCTCTGCTCCAAATGTTCCCTGTTTGCCATTGCTCATTCTCTAGCGTGTCAAAAATTCCAGCCCCACTATATAGACTGTCTCCAAACCCTCCTAAAACAATTCCCATATTCTTCCTCTCATGGAGGGAGCATTACACTTCCCTTTTTCTGTTTCACCTGTTTAGATTATTAGCCCTTCAGAGCAAGGAACACCTCTCCTTATCTGTGTGTGCAGTCTCCAGCACAGCAGAGTGCTGCTCCTGCCTGTGATCTCCAGAGGCTACAGCTGATAAGTGGTGATGATAATGATGCTGTTTGCTCATCTGTAATGAGCAAAATGATACTGTTCCTGAGTAGCCTCTTCTGAATGTTAAAAAAAAATCATGTCCTGATTGAACATCCTTAAATATTTTTCTGTCCTAATATTCGATAAGGAGCTGCTTCACATATCTCTTGAGGACTACTGACTAGATTGTCACTCCTGCTTTAAGGTTTTGAAGTTATTGAGGTTTTGTTCTCTTAACTCTGCCTTTCAGGCTTGCTTAGTTGAGCTGGTTGTGTGTCCCTTGAAGCCTTCCTGTAAAAGCTGCCTGTGACCTTGCCTGGCACCCCTGTCCCTCTGACTCCCTCTGTGTTGAAGCAGACCTGACTAACAACTGACTTCAAACAAGTGGAGGGGAAAAAAAAAAATAAAAAGCCCAACTATTCCTGCACCAGCAAATGCTGTTGCTGCTGCTGGATTTTTACTCCTTTGAGAAATAGCTGCTAGGAGAGCTGATAGACCTCAGCAATCTAGAAAAGGTTTGGCTTTGATTCTGTAAAGAGTTTCATCTTTCTCAGCAGCTGGACTACAAGTGTCAGAAAAGCAGTAAAATATATCCCTGCATCTTTTGTGATTTGAACACTGTCCCATTTTTGTGAAAATAGTCATTACACGTTATATGCAACTGGTGGAATAGTATATAAATGTAACAAATCAGGTTGTATCTCTATTTGTCAATGTTTATACAAAGACAATTGACCAGAATTCCTGCCTGTAGCAACAAATAGTCAAAATTAGTACTCAGCAGCCAGTTATTCAATGGAACCAACTCCCCAAACCTCTTTTTGATTTTGAATCCTATTGAATGATAAGGTCATTTTATGTGAATTTTGGGTACAGAAAAATTAATAAAAGCTGAAGCATAACTGTATTTCACCACATCACTTGAATTGTTTCTATTATGTTCATCAGTATAGTACCAAAATATTTTGTTAGGAGGAAGAGAAGCTTTTTCCAGATGAGCAGGTAAACTGCCCCACAAATTAAGTGATATTTTTGAGCCTACCTGTTACATCTCAAGCACTGCAGCATTGCACATCAGCTAAGGAAGAAGTGCCAGAAAAAATATTCTAACTGCTTTTCACTTGGTTTCCTGATGCTTTACTGTAATATACATTGTGATTTTGTGTGGAATATTTCTTAACGTGTCTATTTGGCACAAGTGCACATAAAGCCTCAGGGAAACCACTGCTTACTTCTCCAATGCAAATTACATAGGTTGCCAGTATATGTTTGTTTATACCTATCTGTACATGTGTGCTTGTCTACTTGGAAAAAAAAACACAAAAAAAAACCACAAAAAAAAAAACAAACAACTGAATGTGTTTCTATTTAATTCTAGTTTAAAAAAAAAAAAAAAGGCAAAACAAAACAAAGAAACTTACTTTCAGTCTTCTGTCTTTAATTAAATTGTACTTATTACCTCCTCACTGCCAGTACTGTGCATTCCTGTACCATGGTTAAGAGATTATGAAAGAGACTGGCACCAGTGCTGGTTTCTTCTTAACTGATTGCATCTCTTTATAAATGTGATTATTTCAGTCTCTAACCAACCTAACCCTGGGATTTTAAAATCCATTCAAGGGAGGCTCTGGGCCTGATGCACAGTTAAAGTTTTTCATCTCTCCTTTTTTTTTTTTTTTTCATTCCTTTCTTACAGCAGCTCACAAAAAGTCCTAGGAGATCAAATCCTGCCAGAACAGGCACTAATCCACTATATATTAAGCATGCTATACTATGTTGAAATTATAAGTACAGTGCCAAAAGGTTGTTTACTTTCCAAAATTTGAGGGAATTGAACAAAGGTCTCTGTTCCCATTTGTCTCACTGCATTATGAAGATTGTGAAAGCATAATTCTCAGCCTGGATGCTGCTTTTCTCCCCTCAAGTAAGCATTTGACTACTTCTGTTCATCTTCACCAGACAAATGCTGGCAGCTCCAAGCTGGGTGCCAGAGGGAGAATCTCCATCCAGCATTGTATTTCTTCTGCCACCTCTGCATGCATTGTAATTTTTAAAAAGCATCATGCTGAATACATGTGTACTGACACGAAGCAATCTCAGCCCACTGCAAAGGGATTAATGACTTTAAAGGGCAGAAAACCTTACAGGGATGTGGGTTCACACAGTGCAAGCCACAGGCAGTACTGAAATGCAGAATTAACTTTTCAGTCTCTCTGGTCAAGATTTGCTGCTTATTTTTGTGTTGCTTTGGTAGATACAAGTCTGATCATAGACTCATATAATCATAGAGCATGCTGAGCTGAGAGGAATCCACAAGGATCATCCACATCCAACTCCTGTCCCTGCACAGGACACCCCAAAAATCACACCACGTGCCTTAAAGTGTCATCCAAATGTTTCCAGAACTCTGTCAGGCTTGAGGCTGTGAGCATTTCCCTGGAGAGCCTGTTCAGTGCCCAACCACCCTTTGGGTGAAAAAACTTTTCCTGATACCCAATAACCTCCCCTGCCACAGCTCCATATCATTCCCTGAGTCCTGTCACTGATGGGCAGAGAGAAGACATCAGTGCCTGTCACTTCCCTTCAAGAGGAAGCTGGAGGACAATTTGAGGTCTCCCCTCACTTAATATTTCCCTTTGGCCACCTCTGATCAGCTGCCTGCTCAAAGCCTAGGAGGAGCACAGGTATTTTCAGTGATCTGGCACAGGAAGAAATGAAATGGAGGGCACTTGAGTGGAGATTTGCTGCTCCTCACCTTTGAAATGATGTCAAGGCTCTGCCCTTGCGAGCTTCACGTGTGATTGTGTGAGGCTTGCAGAGGGATGGAGAGGGAATTCTTCTCTCTGTTCTACCACTGCAGAGCCTGAACCTGCATTCACATTTGGTAAGTGCTTCTTTGTACCTTGACATGCCCAAATACTGCCAGAAATCAGGTCTTAAGTGGTTTGTCTGAGGTGGTGGAGGGAGCTGGTGCTCTGAATCTCAGTCATGTCTTGTGTCATCATGAAGATAAATCAAAATCCTTCCCCTTTTTCACTGTATTTGCCATGAGTGCTACTCCTACAACAGTTATAACTTCTACCCAGTCTTTTCTGAAGTGACTGACTTCTTTTTTCCTCTCTTGCTTTGTCTTTATAGAATTCTCTTCAAAGTGTGGAAACACCAAGGAAAGGTACAGTGTTATTTTTAAAGTATGCTAATTCCAGATGTATCATCAGAAAACAGATGTTTTGCTATTTGTTTGTTTTACTAAACTGTTTGAGTGGGCATATTGCAGATGTTTACATGTTAAGCTGTATTATAAGGTAATTACCATAAGTTGAAATTGAAGTGATCTAAAAGTGTAAATAAAACAGCATTTCCACAAAATAATCTGAAGACTCAAATATGGAGAATGAATAGCAGCATGAAAGAACTGACTACAGGTGGTGGTAGTTTTGTTTAATCACAACTTTCCATGTGGAGAAAAGGGAAAATAATGAACTTCATGGAAGCCTGAAAAAAATATTTTTCTGTGTGACTTTTCCACATGAGTCCAATAGGTTTAATTCCTCTCTCTGTAAGCTTTAGTTCTTTGTGATTATTGCTGTATACATAGTGTCTTGTCAAATCACAGACTGCATACAAAGAGTACTGTTAATTAATAGTAATGGACAAAATTATAGACCCTGCCTTTTTAAATTCTCCCTGGCTCAGAGGTGCCCAGCACCCTCAGACCAAGGGATGAGCAGGACTCTGCTCTGTCATGGGTGGGATTCCAGGGATTCCACATCTGGGCTCCTGCCCCATCAGGTGCTGCTCTACCCTTCTGTGGCAGCTGGGGATGCTGCATGGGTACTTTTGTTGGTGTCCATGTGGAAGGGCTGTGTCTCTCCCCATTTTGTCTGAAGAAAAAAAAAAAAAAATGCCCTCTAAGATGCTCTTTTCCTCTTTTTTCTCTCTTTACTTTTCTCAGTTGCAGTGTGCTCAGAGAGATATAAAAAAAAGGTGAATGGACTGCAGTGGTTTCAGCAGCCTTTCAAACACACAGTTGGTTCAAATGCACGTTTCCAAATGCCAGACTTGTTTCAGCATTATTCAACATCATGATCAGCAGAGAAAGGAAACAGCAATTCAGTTTGTAAGCTGCCAGGCAAAGCTAAGCAGCTGCAGGGCCAGGAGAGTGGGGAGAGAACAGGCAGGTGCAGAAGGGAGAGGATAAATTCAGTTTGTAGGAGTCTTCTTTCTTGGATATATTCCTTTTTCCCCTTCATTTTTAAACACCCTTAATGGCAGCTAATTGCTCATGTTTAAAACAATCAATAGTTGCTAATAAACATCTACCTTAGAAGCATCTTCCTCCACACACTGTGCAGAAAATGGAATTGGAATGGATTTAAAACACTCCTCAGGTTACAAGTATTTCCAAGTTTGCACTTCATTGAATCAGCAGCTCTCTCAAGGAAAATTTTGTTTATTGAGTAATAGTGAATGAATCAGTGTTTACTCCCCATTTCTCTGTACCTATTTATTTATGTGAGGAAATCTTCAACTGTAAAGATTTTTCAGTTTGTTTTTGGCACACCCTAATTTCATAACAATTGCAGAACACTTTTGGTAGTGTATTATTAGAAACTGCAATTTACTGATTGCAAGTCAGAACTTGCCAGGCCATTACTCATCCTGTGGGAAAGCCTGTGTTCAAATTTGCACAAGGTAACAAAATTTCAAATTGTCCTTTTGCATGCAGTGATGTACATTTCATGTAGGTTTTAGCATGCTACATCCCTTACATCTGCACCTAATAAATAAACTAAATAGATTAAATAGACTAATAGCTTATTTAAAGTTAGATTTATGAGCTAGTGTGTCAAAGCTGGTGTTAAGAGCATGTCTGAGAAAAACCAAGTGTGAGTGCAATGACCAAAACTGATCTGCAGGAACCCAGAATTGGAGAAATCCAGGCTACATCTTCTCTTTGGGGCATCACAAGTTTTCCTTAGTCCCAGTTTTCTCAATGCTCTCCTTCATGACAATGCCATGGGGCCTCCCATCCTCTGAGCTAGGGAAAGGAGAGGAATCCAGGTGATGTTTTCACCTGCTGAAGCTCCAAGTAAAAGCCAAATAAGTGGTGAGTTTTAAGCTCCTGCCAAATTCAGCTTTTTGTTTCCTTTTTCACCTCATTTGCTTCTCACCCATTTTTTACTTCATTGTGCTTAGCTGTCTGGGATTACAGGCATGAAAAAATTTGCAAGCCTGTGACCCAAAATTAGAGGAAAATCATAGCTCAGTACTGGTAAATCTTTTCAGATCTCTGGGAAGCTAAAATCCATGTGTTTTTCTTCTTCAAGCAGCACATTTACAGATGAAGTCAGGGTTGACAGCTGAGGAAGACAAACTGGATTTCCCATTTGCACTGCTCCTTTCTGTCTCTCATATGTATTCATGTTTATCTTGAAGAAAACAGGATCAAATTTTAACAGCAAGAGCAGCAATCATTTACTCCAACTAATAATTTCCGTTTCCTTTCCCCTTTTTTTTCCTCAAGAGATGATTATTACACTGAATATCACAAAAGAGTTTTGTTTTTCTCCATTATAGCTTCTCTCTGCCACAAAAGAGAAAAAGATAAAGGACACTATTAAAATTAAAGCCTTAGTTAAAGAATTGTTTAGAAACTGCTTTAACCTTGCTCTTTAATAACAAATTTTCAGAGGTTTATTATTAGTCATTCAGCATGGGCTAAGCAAGTCAAAGACTATATTCAAAATATCTAGCCTTGATTTAGTGTTCCAATAACTGCCTCTATTAACAGTGTTATCTCTGTAGAACAATTTATGCCACTGCTGTGAATAAAGCAGCACTTATCCACATTATGCCTAAGTCTGGATCACCTTCTTTTCCCTCTCTATGAAGTCCTTAGAAGATTATATTCAAGATTTAAAGCTCAAAATATTTTCTTTATTTCTCATGAAATGGGAGGAAGTGTAGGCACTTTCTAGACATTAGTACCTTTCTGCAGCATCAAGTGTTCCCAGAAAATAAAGATTACTCATGTTAATAGAGATTTAGCACTGGAGTTTGCTGCAATCCTGAACATGAAAAGGCTGCAGGCTGGGACAGAGCTGAGTCTGTGTGTGGTTCTCAAAAGCTGATGAATGAATGTTTATTCTGTGCCTACAACCTTGCTACTTCAGGCAGGGATTTCACCAGATCAGACATAATAAGCAGCTTTCAGAATTTGATCAGTAGTTCTTTGGGAGCCATCCAGAAGGTCTGGTATGCACCAGGAGCTGATGATATTGAATCAAGTCTTTTCCAGCTGGATTGCTGGAGTTATCTTTTAGACAAATGCAGAAAAGTAATGTTTACAATACATGTAATGTAGGCATCGTTACATTTAAGACTGTAAGGCTTTCTCTAACTGTGCTTGGGATATGATACTTATTTCTCAACCTGATAATAAAAACATTCACAAAAGAAAGGCTTTCTTTTATTTTTTTTTAAGAGAGGAAAGGGGAAAAATTTTTTTTTTTCCTTTTTTTTTGTTTTTTTTGTTTTTTTGGTTTTTTTTTGTTAGGGTTTCCTTTGGAGTTGGAAAATCTTTCTTCTTTTCTTGGTACAAACCCATAACATTCTTTGGTTTGGGAAAAACATTTTGTTTCACAATATGGAAAAGTCTTAAGGCATTTTTATTGATTTCATTTCATTTTTCTATGTGTCTCCTGCATTGTTTCCAAACCAGAGCGCAGCTCCTCACCTCTGAGTTGTTGCTGTGTTGCATCCTGATATATTGTCCCTATTGCCAGAGGCTTTTTAATCAAGAACAATTTTTAAATAACTACAACACCCTGTTCTTCACTAAAAGTAGACAGAAGTTATCAAGGCACTATAACTCATATAGGAGCAGAGACATTTTTTGATAAGAGGACAGCAGGAGATTTTTAAGTTGCTTTCAAGAGATAATCCATAGGATTCTTCAAGTAGTAGGAGAAAACAATCCAGTAAATATTTCTGCTTGGACACTGCATGTGATCAGTGTATGCATGACAGCCTTTTCATGTTTTGCCTCTTTCTTATTACAGTAGTGATCTAATTAATGCTGCTTGGCACTTTACCTAAAGGTCAAGTGGGTCTTTTTCTGTAGGTTTGGGTTTGGCATTTTGTGTGTGTCCTAATCTGTATTCAGTATCTTGCTCTTTCTCTTTTTTTTTTTTTTTTCTTTCTGACAATAAGTTGGAAAGGAAAAAAAAATCAAGCTCCATTTCTCAAAATTATTTTTAATCTGTCAAAAGGATCATAAGACTTCATTCCAAATTCTGTTCAACCAGATTTTTTGTCATGTTTTACCTGGAGGAAACCTGTACAGGTCAGAGTGTTTCACATGTATTGAACTGACATCATTTGCTGGTGCAGTAACAGCAAAATCCCTGCTCTGTTGGAAGATCTGCCAATAAATTAGTATGTGAATTGTAATACTGGACTGAGAATAAAAAGTAAGTGGGTTTCTGTAAGGAATAAGCTACTATATTCCTTGCTAAATCTTGAAGGCACCTGCAGGTGTACTCATTAACACTTCCAGCATTGTGAGGATTGTTCTGTTTCTCACTATGAGTAGAATTTATTCCTTCAGACTTCCTGTACAAGGAATTGTCAGAAATAAGCATATCTGGCAGCTGTGGTTAAAGTTCACTTCCCTTGTTCTCATCTCATTTCTGCATATTTCTCCTCACCTTCAATGAGATGGTGATGGCAAATAATTTCACACCAGAAACAAATCATGAGGTTTGAGTTGTGATATTATTAATCTTGGGCAGAGTTCCCTTTGCAATGTGGTCCATTCATTGTCTCTCACATCCTGGGTATGCCTGGGACACCTTTCTAGAAAACAGATTTTGATGTAGCTGAAACTATGAAACCATGGCCTGTGCTTTGTAAATCAGTGAAACGCCAGTCCTTTCTCAGCTGAGATTTATTAAAAGGCATAAAAAGCAGTAAAAAGTTATTTGGCTTCATAAATGGATGATATCAGTTCAGCCTACCATCTCCTATTCAGCAGCTCATTAAAATACAGTGAGAAAATGCTGAGCAAGTCTTGTGAGTAATGGATGTTTACAGACTGGCCAAGATGTTTCCCTCTAATTCAGTTAATTGCTCCTGGTCCTATGACTGAAGAGTGGGGGTTGGAAAAGGGTTGATTCTGGCACAGAAAACGTAGACTGTTTTATAACTGAGAGCAAGAATAAGAAAACTAATGCTGAAAAAAATCCTGGACCTGCAGACCAGCTCATACTTGGACATATGCTTAAACCTGAGGGACTCTGTTCCTGAAAATAGCTTCATTCTGTCCTAATAATTAGATAAATAATGCTGAAGGTCATTTATCTCCTTTGGCTGGCAGCTGAACTGATTGCCCCTGAGTTGTTCCACTGCTGCCTTCACCCCTCACATGCTGCTATAGCAAATTGAGGGGTTTTGTTTGGTTTTGTCTTCTTGTCTGTTTTTTACTTGTCTGACAGCAGTTTTGTGACTCAGGTAATCCACTAAAATCATTTTTGTGCAAACATGGCCAATGGACAGGGCAGCTTGGATGGAGTGATAGGAATCTTGCATCTTAATCACTTCCTTTTCTGGCACATGTAAATTTTCTGTTATGGAAAATACTTTATTGTATTTTCCCCTGACTTTATTATTTGGGAACTTTGTGCTCACAGGGTATTCCCTTCTAAGTGTGACTTAGCTGAAATAGAATACATTTCTTCTTGTTCTGGAGACAAAATCTGAAATGTCGCTTATATAGATTGTGTTAAAATTGTACATTTTCATAGATTCTGAACTACCTTTCACCCTCTTTAGGAGAAGATGCTGAGAAGGTTCTATTGAGAAATCATTGACTTTAATAGGCCAATTTTCATAAATAAGGGGTTTGCTAGTACACTACATTTACCTGTCAACCATTTTGAGCAGATTGGAAACAAGGACTCTCCCAAGGAGCTGTTGGTCTTTAATGAAAATAGTGTGGCAATTGTCAGATAAAGTACTGGTTCAAATAATAATCCCCTGACATCCTCCTCTGGACCTCTTAAGGTTCCATATATATCACTATGGGTAAATCCTTGGAATGTGAAAGAACTCAGTGCAAATTTAACATTTAGCTTGCAGTTACTGAGTGATTGCACATCCAAGAGGACAGCCTGCATTTCATATCTGTTTGTGTAGATGTGTATTTCAGTGTCTATTTTTGTGTAATAGTATCAGCAACACATGACCACCTGAATGCTGACTTCTTCTGATTGTGGCTGCTGTTTTATATGATTTATTAATCGTTTACCTGCAGTTGCAACAGCTTTATAGTCTTAAAATTTAATCAGTGCCTTTTCTCCTTTCTACTGCTGCCTTGCCAGGTCCCTTGAAGTAAGTAGCTGCTTAGTTGCTAAAATGACAAAATACCTACTTAATAAAAATCCTTCCAGCACAAAAATTCAAAGACTGAAATGCCATATCTGAGGTACATAGTAGCTTGCTGTAGTTGAAAATGCTTACTTTAAAAATGCCTCAATTTGAAATTGCCTTAATTTGAAAGCACAGCAATGAAAGTCTGTTAATGATACACCAGAAATGAGCTAAGGCTGGTTTCAGAAGCACAGATGGCTAATTGGCTTCAGTTGTAGGTTATGTCATTTTAATTAAATTTTATTAGGAAGCATTTCAAAGACATAACTGATGGTTTAGGATAAATATAGCTCTTCACAAATGACCTATTGCTAACCTTTATTTTTTCCTCTGTCTCCTCTCAGTGCTAATAGAGGCTGCTGTGACTGAGCTCTCCATGGCCATCTCTCATCTCATCCACATCTACAGCAGCAGCTTTGATGCAAATTTCCAGCTTGCCAGCATACCTAAGAAGCCTTTCTGTGCAGACATAAGCCTCAATTCCCAGCTGAGCTTCACTGTTTGTGCTGCCCACAACATCCCAGAAGCCTGGGTGACCAGGTAGGAGGTTCCTAAGAAGATGTGTTGTCTCTTTGACAGCAGTCATTTTTTACAGACACCAGCTCACCTCTGCTGCTTTGGTGGTGGTCCTAAATTAATTTTAGAGACTGTGTGATGCACACCAAGGGTGTTTGGACTGAGAGCTGGTGTGGTCTCTGCAGGACAGGTGACTGGAAAGGCTGGAGGCCAGGTTAGACACTTGCCAAGTTTGACACTGACCCCAATCTCAGGGAGGTTTTCTCAGCAATTTTCGCTCTTGGTGTGTTCAAACCATGTCATGTGGCAAAACACCTGAATTGGTGATGCCCTTCCCAGATGTGATAGAAAGTATGGAGATCCAAGTATACCTACTATCAGCCTAACACAGGAAAACAAAAGGAAACAGCTTTAATAGAAAAAAGAGGCAACTTAACACAAAGCCAATAGAAATATTCTCTTCTAAAACTGTTGTCTCATCAAATAGCTGCTTTTCCTAGTCTGAGAAAAACTGGTGTTCTTTTACCACTCCAGTGTGGGAACAGGTGAACACAGTCTGGTAGCATTATTTTTATGAGTCAAACAGTTCTTCTCCAAGTTTTTTGTTAATTTTCCCATTGCTCCCTCTTTACCTTCAATCCCAAATGGCTTTTTTTCTTTCTGCATTGACTGTGAGCAAGAGACTGTTCTATACAGCATTGCCTGTAATTAGCCTTTTAACAAAAACCTGAGAGACTTTAGTTAAGGTAATAAATACAGAACTGTAATCCCTATCCTGATTTCAGAGGGTTATACCATTCCCACTGCATTTTATGTTTTACCAGAAAAAATGTGATATTACACACAGCCTGAAGGCCACTGATGACTTCAATGCTATGCTCAAGCATATAAAAATGAGGCTCTTTCTCCCTCCTAATCTCCCTTTCCAGTCTTTCCAATATTCATGACTAGCATGGAATTCTTAACACAAACTCCTGCTCTAACACTTGGTTTCCTCAAGTTTTTTTATTGACATTGTTCACATGTGTGTTCCCCATCCTTATTTTTCTGCACTCTATGAATTCATGCTGGCACTGTCATGGATCCCATGTTCCCTTTCCAAAGGTCACATTATGACCTTGCAGCTGTTTTACCATGTATTTGAACGTGTCTATATTCCTGCATATGTAATGTATAAAATATATTCTATAGGAAATGAACACATTATAATATATATTATAATATGTATCACTATTTTTGTTTAAATAGCAGAACTTAATCATTTGATTGTATTAGAATCTTTTATTTACTGAACTATCCTCCAACTCTTTGTAAAGTTTAGACTCTAGGAGAAGTATTTCCTACTCCTACAAGGTAATTTTTCTTTTTCCTTCTCTGAAGTGACACCTCATATGTACTGCAGACTACAGATAATTTTCTTTCAATCTAAAAAAAAATAAAAAAAGAGAAAAATTAAAACTCAAATCTGCTATAATAATTATAAAATATAATATTCTGGAAGAGATAAAGCATCATTCTTATAAATATGTCAAAGTCAGGCACCATCAATCTGTGGCTGCCTCAGATTTCCTGTTCACATTTGACTGTTTCCCATGTTCATCATTCTTGTCCAGAATGAGCTCTAAAGCTGAGCCTGGCAGGAAGATCTGGAACTTACAAGACTAATTAGGAACATTAGTTATTTATAATCTATTTTGACTAATATTTTAAAAGATTTCAGTGAGAGGAATGTGAAGCAGGAGATATTCCCAGTTTTAAATTTCTCTCTGAACTACACAGTTCACTTTCTGAAGGCCAACACAGAGGGCTTTAATGCTTCTGCTGTAAAAAATGTATATATTCCCTTGAGTAGTAATCTGTTTTTTCACAGATTGGAAAAAGAAGATATAAATAGTATCATAGAATACCCTGGATTGAAAAGAACCTTAAAGATCATCCCACTCGACCCCCTGCCATGGCAGGGACACCTTCCACTATCCCAGGTTGCTCCAAGACCCATCCAAGCTGGCCTTGGACACTTCCAAGGATGGATCAGCCACAGTTTCTGTGGGCACCTGTGCCAGAGCCTCACCACCCTCACAGGGAAGAATTTCTTCTTAATATCCAATCTAAATCTAACCTACTTCAGTTTAAAGCCTTCCCTTGCCCTATCATTACATTCCCTGGTAAAATATCCCTCCCCAGCCCCTTTTAGGTGCTGGAAGGTTCTCTAAAGTCTCCCTGGAGCCTTTTCTCCTCCAGGCTGAACAACCCCCATTCCCTCAGCCTTCACAGGAGAGATGCCCCAGCCCTCTGAGCATCTTTGTGTCCCCCCTGCACCTGCTCTGGCAGTTCCATGGCTTTCATTCCCAGGGATGGATGCAGGTCTCCAGGTGGGAGATTTCTTGTTGTTCTGTGATAAGCAAGTACCAACACTTCTCTCATGTCCAAATTTTCATTCACTGTTATACTGGGAAAAAAAAATAAAAAATAAATAATGTCAAAAAATATGGAATGGAACCCAGGTGTCTTGAAGAATTCTATTTAATTCTGAACTTTCAGGGGAAAAAAATAAATAAAAACTTTAAAACCCCTCATTAGTATGATATGAATTATTATTATTACAATCCCTTTTCTCATGTCAGGATGGATTTTCATAAGTTCCTGAGTGATTAACTCCAAATACACTGTATATAGTATATTACAAGTAATTGGCTTTTGTTTGTTTTTTTCTCCTTTGTAGCTACAAAGTTTTCTCTTTTTCCTGTTTACTAACTTATGCTGGGAAGATAATATGTCAAGTGAAGATTTGCAAAAATACTCCAGTTAGAAGATCCTTCTTTTTCCTGGCTGACTGGAATGAGAAGTAAGTGCTGTTCTGTGTTTGATATATGTTTGTCTGGCAGATATCAAAAATCCAATATTCATTAAGAAAACCCTAAAACAAGAACAAAAAAAAAAAAAAAAAAAAAAAAAAAAAAAAAAAAAAAAAAAAAAACAACCAAAAAACCCCCCCCCCCTTTTTTTTTTTTTTTTTTTTTTTTAATGGATGTTCTTCTGAGCCAATTAAACTGCACAGAATCCACAGAAACTTAGAGAGATTGGAATGAGAAAGAAATGGGACAGCCAGAAGAAGGAAAATAGGACTAAGGTAAATCTGGTCTGGCAATAATCTAAGCTAAGCTGGTCTGTGAATAACTTATTCACTGGAGGCATCCAGGAGTACTGGAACTGAAAGCAGATGCAACCAAAGCTGTATTTCTGTTCTTTTGGGGAATTTCGCCTTTTGGATCCACATTTAGTACATCTGCAATCCAGCTTGAGAACCTACTGTAATGTTTCTTCAAGGTTCTTTTTTTACCAAACAGAGCTGTTGGGGTTGTTAGGTTGGAGGTTTATTTGTTTGTTTGATATTTGGGGGGCTATTTTATTTGGTTGTTTGTTAGTTTGTATTTTTTTTAAGAAGGATCTGCAGATTTACAATGAGGACCTTAATTTGAGACTGGAATTTTAGGGTAAAGGCTACCTGTTACCTATGTCACATTCAAACAATATTCATTTAAAGCAATGGCATGAATAAAAGCATATTTGCAATAGAAGAGAGGGAAATACTCTCTTTTTTATGATTTGGTGGTGATATGGAATTCTATCAGCTTCTTGAGAATGACATATTTATATTTACAAGCTTTGAAATTTTTGATATTTTGAGTCACTGTTTACTGTGTTCTACATCTGAAAGCAGCTTGATTGCATTAGAATTGAACAAAGGCCACAAGTCTGAAAAGGTTTGGTTTTGGTGGATTTTTTTAAATTAAAATTGAATACAGAGTATAATTCACAACTTCTGTTTGCCTTTTTCTGAGACATACAACAGTTGCAAACTGGTCAAATGGAAGAAGATCTTTTCATGTCAAACACATTTATCTTAGTGGAAAGATACAGGAAGATTTCTGTGTCTGCCCTATGATTAAGGAACAAAATGGGTGCATTTCTGCTAAGCACCCAAAGAAATTATTTTAGGCCTTAAGATCTGCTTTGGTGCCTCAAATGTGTCCATAGAATTTAAGTACATAACCCTCAATCTTTTGTATGATTGGAAAGTAGCTGCTGTCCTTGTGTTTAAAAGATCATACCATTCCCTTTTCCTTTGTAGGAATTTTCACCTTGACTAAGTTTTGGTCAAGTAGTTTCTTATGGTACATATAGGCAGATAAAATTGAAGTGTATGAGGAGGATTTTATTTCTTTTGAGCACTTTTGGTTTATAAAAGTTGGCTAATGTTTTTATGGAATGCATGTTACAAAACATTTGCTAAAACAAATGATAGAATAGAAATAATTTTTTAACTGAAGCAGAATTCTGCTCTTCTTCCATTTCATGAAAGTGTAAAGCAGTCAGACTGAAGCTTCATGCTTTCCATTGAAACCTCTCCCTTTCAAAATCATTATTAAATGCGCACAATTCCATTTGAAAGCTTATTGGAAAAAGAAGAAATTAAATATGCAGACCAAATCCTTTCATAGGTCATAGATGCTTGTAAGAGGCTCTTAATGTCAGATATAGAAATGTGTGAAACATAATAACATCAGTTTGTACGAGCACCTTTTTACTTTTTATTGTTGCTTGATTAAAAAAAAAAAAATCAAAATCCATTTAAAATAGGTTTGAAAAGAAAAGCCTAAAAATTTATATCTGCCTGGCAGGATTTTAAATATTTCCCTCAAACATTAAAGGTATTCACATATTTTCTGCCTCCAACTGATTGACCTAGATTTGTTTAAGTCTCAATACATGAGGGGAGGTTTCTTGAACCTCTTGTCCAGAGCTGCAAGCTGAGAATCTGAGGAACCACAAATGCCATTTTTCTGTATGTTTAGCATGTATTCAGAGCTGGGTTTTGTGAAAGAACGCTCCTTTTGAGTCAAAACAGAGATGCCAGGTGAGCATTTTAGATCAGCCAGCAGCCTTAAATGGAGGGGAGGTTTAGGTTTGATGTTAGTGAGAAATTCTTTACTCTTTGGGTGGTGAGACCCTGGCACATCTTGCCCAGAGAAGCTGATCACAGCTGTTAAAAATGCATGTAGGAAAAGGTCACCAGGAAGAGCATCTATTACATTAGGAAGTCAGGTATTCTCTATATAGCTATGGATCATTCAGGCCATAAAATAAAACTGGTTAATTCAAAATGAATTCTGAGCTTACATTAGGATTGATTTGAAAAGGGTGAAAAAAAAATGGCTAGTAGTGTTTTGGTGTTAGGAATCTAGGTAGAGATTGTCTTGTCTTCTACTAAAAAAAGGCTTGCTTTATTAGCTGGTTTTCTTTAATCTCATTTCTATTTTCAGGTGCTTTAACCAGTTAATGTCTGAACTTTATCTTGATGGGGGTTTATGTATGTATATGACTTTCTGCTGAAGTCTGTTATCATATTTAATCTTTCCCAGAATGTTCTCAGAAAAATTGGGAATAATTTGATACCCAAGGAGGTTGCCTTGCATAGTGCTTCATCTGTTTGTTCTTTTTTGAGGGTTTTATTTTAGAACTTGTATACTACCTTTGGAAAGTGTGATTGTCTTCTTGGGGCAGAGCCCAAACAGGCTGGTACCATTTAGCTTATAATGTGTAAAGACCAAATTTCCCCCCCCTGTTTTCTCCTCAATTTCATTTTTCAGCAGCTGAGATCTCTGTTGTTTTTCTTTGCTCTTAGCTGGTTGCTATTAAGATTTTTATTTCACCATCTCCTCTTTCTCCATCCTTCATAATTTATGTTAAACCTACAGACACAAAGTATGGAATTAACATGAAGCCAGCCATTTATCACTTCAGATGCTTTCTTGGCACTGGATTTCCCTCTTCTCCATGTTTTGTTTGGCTTCTCTGTTTTGTTTCCATTCTCTCAGGGCACAGCCTGGGTTGTCCCAGAGCTCTTGTGTGTTGAGTGCTTTTAGGAAACAAGTTGTGTAAGTTTATCTGATATCTGTGAGTGGCACCTTCTCAGTGAGCAGCTTCTTTGTCTTATTTCTGGCCAAAGTTGCATCCCCTTTTCTCAGCCCTCCATTTGCTGCAGTCACACAGGGTGAGACCAGCTGGGCAAATTCAGATAGCCACTAATTCTTAAAAGCAGTACAGATATTCCTCTTCTTTGTCTATCACATCTCCAGAAAGGGAAATTTTGGTCTTCTTTGGCCCATACTTTAACTCTTGGGATTTGTCAGAGTTTCCAGGCTCTTTTCCTGTTGGAAATTGTGATATATGTGTCCTAGGGAAACTCTGGCAAGCATTTTCTTTCAGCAGTGATGATCCTGAGAGTTCTTCTTCACTGCTTGAGGTTCAGACAGAGTGTTAACAATTGTCTGTATCACAAAATGTATGTCTTGATTTTTATTTTTTTTATTTTATTTTTGTCTCTTCAGAGCATTAATGGTTCTTTAAAGTTAACTCTGTCAAACATTTTTATGTAACAAGTGTTGTTGACCTCTCAGTGAAAAAGACAGAACAAGTTATTTTTAGCAGGTAAACCAGTTCATTTTCCCAATAACTGTTTCTAACTAATTATGAGTAAGGAAGAGTGCATGAGACAGGGAAAGCAAACTTGAAAGCTATAAATAGGGACACGTGGGAAGATGGTTCAGAATTGCTTCTCAATTCTGTTCATGGTAATCAGAAAGAGTGGGAAATGGCTGTCTTGCTTTGTTATTCAAAGGGGGAGATGTGCAAATTTGCATGATTTCCAAATGTTGGAAGACTGATAATCTGAAATTTTGACATTAATGCTAATTTGGAGTACTTCAGATTTTCAGCTGAAACCCATCTACTTTCTTTCAGTAGCTCCTCAGCACATTCAAGGAAACTTTCTCAAATTCAATAGAAAATTGATAGATTTGGAACTGGGAACAAACTCTTATGCTGATTTTTCCTTTTACTATGACCATGTCTTACTTCTAGCACCTATAATTCTTTTGTTTTACAGGCCAATATACTTTTTAAATGCAGTTTCTATTTTTGCTTGGTGTTTAAGTCTGACCATATCTTTTTAAAAATGCTGAATTGCATTCTTCTGTCACTCTATTACCCAGATTTACCTTTTATTCTGTTCTTTTAATCTCCATTTTATGCAGTTTTGTTTTCTTAATGATTATATTATCAATGTGGAATAACCTTGTAGCCCCTAGCTCCTTATATTGATTTTGTTTATACAGAAAAAGTATAATCAATTTTACTCTCCACTTGAGAAATTCAAGCTTCCACTGAATATACATGGAAAAGGCTAGAAAATTATCTCTTCAAAAAAAAGAAAATGCAGACTTGCACATGTCTGGGTAATTACATGTGTGAACTTTCCATAAAGCCTGAAACTATCTGGCTTACTGGAATAATTCTAAGTTATGATTTTAGATCAATATTTATAAACTGTATAAATGAACTGAATGACGAAGCAAGCTAATGGTCAATGCAAAATCGAGATGAATATTGATGAAAACTGAATTTTCTCACTAAAAAATGTGAATCTCTCATTGCTGTTAAGACACTTTGCCTTTAAGCTGTGGTTAAGAGATACCACACCACTAAAGCACCTCTGAACAAGAGAATGATTATCATACTCAGGAACAGCTCTTGGTTTTTTAAGTGGTGTTTTCCTCTGAAGACACAAAACAGCCAATAACTGCTGCTTTACAATTTCCCTTTAACAGGTTGTACATTCTCAAATAGCCTTTCATTGATAAGGTAATTCTAAAGCAAATTTTAATTAAGCTTTTCCTGCCTTTGCCAGCTCTAGTAGCTACCATTGAAGTGAATGAGTTCTCATCTGCCTCTGCTCAAGTGCTATGACTCAGGTTAATGGTTGCCAATACTCATCAATGTATTGAAAGGATCTCTCAGCTGCATTTTCTTTCAGAGTACAACTTCTGTAATTAACAGCTCAATATACATGTTAGAACAACTAGAAAAATGTGGAAAGAACCCACTTGTAACAATGCTCAATTTTTAATTTTTTTTTTAACTTTTATTTTTCTCTTTTCTGATTTTATTTTAGGGTCAACTTCCCCCTACGAATAAAGGCTCTTCCAAGGGAAACTATGCTGACAATAAAACTACTGGGAGTAAACAGCACCTCTAAAAATACAGAAGTGCTTGCTTGGACATGCTCCCCATTGTATGCAAAAGAGTGAGTTCAGTTTTGTATGACCTTAAGAAAAGACCAGTTTTGAACAGTGTTGCAAC
>WEIU01017500.1:138135-156433 GCA_013389925.1 Aegithalos caudatus | reverse complement strand
ACCTCAGATTTGCTTTATTTACATTTCCTGAATTCTAGTGTGATCTTTCACTCTTCTGACAGTTTTCTTGCAGTGTGCAGATTTATAACATGATTAGCTGCTGGATAAACACTCCGGTCTCAGCCAAACATGTGTTGGGATTCCTGCTTATCAAAGTGACTTCCTGAAAGTATTCTCCAAGAGTTGCCTAAACAGAGTTGTTTACTCTAAAATCATTGCTTGTAAATTAATTTTGTGACTTTATATTTCTGGAATAAAAATTACCAAGTAATCAGGAACATAAATGCAATTTTTTTTAAAAAAGTCTCCAATAACCAGTTAATTTTGTACTCAATGTAATTATCACTTACAAATTTATCCCACAAATTTAGGGAAGTTTTTAAACTAGAAACTGTTAGATGGAGGTTGTGGTCCTTATAAATGTCTGCAGTACATTTAGCATTACTTTGTGGTTCAAAATTTTTTCTATTTTGAATTTTCTAGAACTCTGTAGTACTTGTAATTATAATACAGGAGTTATTTCACAGTATCATTCCTATGCAGAATTAAGACTGCTTGGTCATAAGATATGGGGAGGGTTCCTTTAATATATTTTAGCAGCTTTACATTTCTTTTAAATTTCAGCTCAACTCTGAACTTCTGAGACTTAAAATGTCAGGTTTGGGGGCACTGACATTATTTTTACGCAGTACTTTGTCCTAATTTTCCCAGTTTATTCAGCCTAAGCAGTAACCCTTCTCTAATGTTTTATACATTTATGAATTAAGAAGGTGATAATGAGGTAGCTGCATGCTTGCCCAGTAGGTGAGCCATCATTTCTGCTTTTCTCAGCCTTGTCAGGCAGTTGACTTTAGACAGCAGCCCTAAATCAGTACCAGTAGAGCCTTTGATGGTGCATCTGTATCAAGAAATCTCATTAGATGCTGGAAGAAGTTTAAAAAAGTGTTTGGGAGCCTGTGTGCCAACCTTCCAGTCCTTCACATCAGAAACTGTATTTGTCCCTTGGGCTGAACAGTTTAATGATTAGCAAACTGGAAATCCATCCTTTTGGGGCAGCTGGGGAGTTCCAATGTCCCCCAGAGGTCCCATTGCTCTGTCTTCACTGATTCTATCACAGTTTATTTTGGTATTTCCAAATCAGACGGAGCAAGCAGCAAAACTTTCCTCTTGGGGTGTGGTGAGGGAAGTCTGCCATGGGACTTCAGGGCATAAGGTTGAATTTATCAAGTTAGGATAACTTGAGCTGCCTTTAAATAGCAATGCTGTTTTCTGTGGCAAGATGGGAAGTTTATTTTAGCTCCAGTAATAAAGAAGAGAAGGGAATCTGTGCAATTCCATACTAAATAAATGGCAGTGGGCATAGTGCAGAATATTCACTTTCTGATCTGCTTGATAGTGAAGTTGTTACATGAAAGCCATTTTCTGTATCTGTGATCATTACACAAGCCTTTAAAAGGTCATTACCATCACCTCACAGATGGAAAAACTGGAATGGTAGGCAGAACAGGGACTGACCTTCCTGAGCTCATCAGCAGAACCAAGTAGCAGAGAGAAGCATCTGTCTGTTCACTAAAGAATATGGTTATCATGCTCATGAGGCTAATTCCTTCATTTTCTGAATGGATCCTGCACTCTCACTGCTTCTTTTTTTCCTAAAAATAATGATTCATCTTTTCCCTGTTTCATCATGCCCTTGGCCCCTGTTATTGCTCCATTTCTGTGTCCAAAAGCTGACAGTTCTGATGAAAATTGATTGTTTGTAGTGCCCCAAAGTTTGCTGGGTGTGCTGGTTTGGGCTGGGGTAGAATTAATTTTCTCCCCAGTGGCTGGAATGGAGCTGTGTTTGGGATTTGTGCTGCACACAGGGTTGATAACATGGAGATGGTTTTGTTTCTGCTGAGCAGGGCTTGCACAGAGCCAAGGCCTTTTCTTCTTTTTGTGTTGCCACACTGGCAAGGAGGTTAGATTAGGCTGAGAGAAGAGACAGCCAGGATGGGTGACCCAAAATGACCAGAGGGATATTCCAGACCATGGGACATCATCCTCAGTGTGTAAAATTAGCGGGATAAAGGAGAAAGAGTGGAGAAATTTAGAGTGATGGTGTTTGTCTTCCCAAATCACTCTTACCTGTGATGGGGCCTTGCTCTTCTGGAGATGGCTGAACACCTGCCTTCCCATGGGAAGAAGTGAATTAATTCCTTCTTTTACTCTGCTTTTTTGCATGACTTTTGCTTTCCTGTTAAATTTTCTTTATCTCTGACAAGCCCATCTGCCTTCAAAGATTCTTCTTTGTCTTCCTGGACAGTCTTTAGCCACATCTGTTCTAGGTGTAAATGAGTTGAAATAATGAGCTCAGGAAAGGTCTCAAACACATCTACAGCACCTCTGAGGTCTATGCTACTTCTTATATTTGTCTACACAGGTTTCCCAGGAAAAAAAAATCCACTGTATGTATTCTTTTTTAAAGGCCTCCATAGTTTTAGAGCACAATATGAAAGTGATTAGCAGTAATGAGAGCTCAAAGGGTAATTTAGTCTTCATGTTCATTTATTCCCAGCTACTCCTTTCCCTTCTAACAAAAGTGCCAATTAGTTCAAATTATGATGTAAATCTTTGTCAACAAAGGATTAGTTGAAGAGATGCAACTCATTTATTAAAGGTCATCTGCATACACATCACAGGAAAACCTCTTTGAATCACCAATGATCACTTCCTTATTCACATCATTTACCTAAATGAGCCTTCATATCACACAATTGCTTTCCTCCAAGTGCTATCTTGTTCATATCCCAGCTCTCTTCCTGCCTCCCTTCCCCTGCAAATGCACCTACAGCTGCAAAAAACTTCAGAAAATAGCTGTCTTTAATCCTCCTGAGCTCTGTTCTTACAATAAAATAAAATGTCTGTGCTAACACCAAGAGCTTGAGAAGCGAAAAAGAAAAATTAGTCCTGAATTAGGTTTATACTCATTTATGTTGACTATAACAGTCACTTTGTGAGAGTTTCTTAAATCTTCTTCAGGTGACTTTAAGCAATTTATTTCAATTTGCAATTCAAAAGATACTTTCTTTACAGCAATGTTGCAAACTCATGCTGGGATCAAATAATCCATCTGGTCTCTCTTGTACCTCTAACATCTTCCACTCAGGTGAGAGGTGGGCATTCAGACCTCATTTACCTGGCTGCCTCTTCCTGCTGCAGGCATCTAGTGATTCTCTCAGATGCTTTGACTGAGAAGTGTTTGAAAAGATCTTAATGAATATTATTTGTCAGTAAAAGGAAAAATGATGAGCATAATCAAATTTCCAACCTCACTACTACTACATAGACAAATTAAGGGGTAAGCCCAATGTATTACATCTTTATTTATTCAGGTATTGCAGTCTAAATTTGAGTTGGTTTGTTATGCTTAGAATTTATTCCCGAACTTTCTGATTTTATTCAAGTTCTCCAGACTGAATTGTGATGACCTGCCAAATCATGCTGGGTTTCTTATCTGCTGGCCACATGCATGCCTGCTTTAGTGATAAGACATTCTTGTAGGTGTAATGCAGACTGCTACCTCAGACCATAACCTTTCATCTGTCCAAAAACTCTGTGTGGCACTTGTGGTACAAACTATCCCACTCAAACTTCTTCCAGCTCTTTGGAGATTCTCATATCATACTTCCCCCTCCCTGCCACCTACACATAAAATCAGCAAGGATCCCTTATGGATGCAGTAGATAGCTGTGAGTTTCTACTTTTTGTGGTATAAATACACCGCCCTCCACCTTTTACAGTGTATCAATGCTTCACAGTCCCTACCCTGTTTGCCCTCAAAATTTAATCTTGAGACAGCAATATTGTATTATCCTTATTTTACACCTGGCTTACAGGTGTCACACAAGGAGCCAGTGGTAAAGTGCAGAGCAGACTCAGAATGGCTTGGCAGATTGATTTTTTTTTCTTCAGGAACCCTGAAAATGCAGAGATGCTGCTGTGGCAGTGAGGCCATCAGGATGCAACCTCGACTGGTTGAGGCCAGATTTGTATTAGTCACTTAAAAATAAAGGGTTTGCTCTCCTTTGGCTTCTCTTTTAAGCCCTGCAGTCCCACATCCTTTCATGGGATTTCAATGAAGCCTGCCAGCAGTGCAGTGTTTCTCCCTCTGTGGGAGGAGACTGTAACATTAAATATCCCAGAATCCTTACATGGAGCACCATTAAATGTTGCTTTTTATCTTCTTTTCTGACAGAGTTGGGATTAAATGCTCAACATGGTATTTCGTGTTCAGACTCAGATGTTTGTTAATTATCTACATTACAGTGTCATAAGCCATGAGTGCTAGAGCTCTTCTAGCTAACTAAGTAAAAAATGGCTCCTATCTCCTTCTTTACAAAACCTTTTAAGGGTAAACAGTCCAATTAAGAGATGACACCTAATTTTTATTTTTTTTTTTTACTTTTAACCCAATAACCAACCACCCATGGCCCACAATGTGGACTTTCCTATCCAATGACAAAACACCACCCAGACCCATGAAGAAGAAGGTGAAAAAGAAGGACTGGCCTCCACTCTAAAACCTCCATCTTGCTTTATATGTGTATTACTATATTCTAAACCCTTGAACTCTAAGTTTTCCACCATGTGATATCACACTCTTCTATTCAAACTCCACACCCACAATCCCAGTGCTGTCACTCAATTTTGGGAGCCTTCTCCACAGCCTCAGGTCAGATGCAGAGTTTTCTTGGGGGTCAGTGCCTGTCAGCACAGAAAGCCTGGAATTCTCAGTGCCCAGGGTTCCAACAGTGCTGTGTTTCTTGCAGGAGGCTCATCCATGGAACTGTTCTGCTCAGCCTGGCACTGCACAGCACTCTGCCCACAGCAGTGATCACCCCGGGCATCTGCAGCACTGAGACACCAACCTCAGCCACACTGCAGGTGAGAGAGACACAAAAGAAAAGAAAAACCTTGTTTTCTAACAAAGTGCAAGAAAAAGGGGTGTTTCCACATCTCATAGAGGCCACCTGTAATGGTTTTATGTTAGCTAATTTTGGTTTTTTTTTGGGCAGCATGCTAATTTGTGTAGTGGTTTGAGTGGCTTTTTCTGCTGTGATATAGGATCAGGAGAAAAGCAAAGCAGGCTTAAACTTAAAGGTATGAAGATAGATTTATTAACAAGCACTAAAAGAAGAAAATGAGAATCAAAATGAAAATTTCAAAACACTCTTCTTCCCTCACTAGCTTCTTTTCTTTCTCACAGACCACGTCTAAAGACAAAACTCAGAACTTTAGGTTAGCACCACTTATAAGACAATCCCTTAATAGTCTCTTGAGAGAGAGAATTCTCTCCTGATTTGTTGTGGTAACTTTCCACAGGTGAAAACAGCCTGATTGTGGCTCTTAACTTTCACAAAAGCAGCTGCCCGAGGGAAAAATCTGCAGAGGTGTATCCCTATATTTAATTGATTAATCTGGTTGATAATTTTAAAGCTAGTCACTAATTGGTTTTTACTATCCATGCTAAACCCACATACTACCCAAACTCAAAATCCTATTTCCATTACAGCCACTCAATGAAATACATCAGGTCTGCACAGTGGTTTTGTCACTTTTCCAGGTTGTGTTAGCAACTGGGTATTTCAAGGACAATGCCAATTGTTTTCTGGATTAAAAATCCTAATGTCTGTCAGCAAATGAAATGTAAAAGCAGATAATACAGATAAATGAGCCTGGCTTAAAAATAGCCTTGTTTTAACAGACAAGCAAATAGGGATTTTCCAGGCTGAGGAGTTCAGTCAAAGACCATGCCTTAAAATAGCTCCTCCTATTAATAATTCAGGGAAGTTGAGACAGTAAATGGCTATTAATTTGTATCTACTGAAAGAAATGAAACAGGATTTCTCATTCTGCCCCCCTCACTCTCAGTTATTCCCAGCCATGTAGCAGTACCACAATTTGTGAACATGCTGGAAATGTCATCAATATTTATTTTCATAGAAAAATCTAGTCTTGGGTTGGAAGAGACCTTAAAGATCACCCAGTTTTGTGATGTGACTGAGTGTTTTATAGGGAATAAATTTGTTAACTTCTAGAAGTGCGATGCATATCAAATACTTATTTTAAAAATTTGATATAGGTAAGACATTTTGGTGTGCATTAATAGACCAAAGCTGGATGCAAATTGAGCTGAATTTTGAAGAACAATCAGAATTTTCAGAAAAGTCTATCAGACTATCAAGTACCTCAAGCTTTGTCATTTTGGTTGGTTGTTTACTTTCTCTGCATCTTAAAGAATGGAAAATTGGTAGATGCTGTACAATACATTTATAAATTGAATACCCAGAAGAGAAATCAGGAATCTGATTTCCATCTTTTACAGTGACAAACACACATCAAAAGTAGCCTTATTTTTCAAAAAACAAAACAAATCTACATTAATAAAAGTTTTGCATTTGAGAACTATCATTAAAGAAAAAAAAAAAAAAAGAAAGAATGCAAAAAGTAAGAAATTGCTTCAGCTTTGAGCTCATGCAGTTATAATAAAATTGTAATGTGGTGATGAATGTAATTCTCCCAGAAAAGTTAGGTTCCACTGATTTCTGTGGATGGAATTAATCACCAAAACATATAAGCAACATATTACACACAGTGAGCATCCTCAAATAATTATGCCCCCTTCTTTTTGTCATACTTTGTATACTCCCTGTAGAAATCCAAGATAACATTTATTGACACTTGTATTGGAGATTATGAGTTGCTAAAACCCTTCTGTCTTTTTTTTTTTCCTTTCTTTTCCTGTGTTTTAAATAAAGATCAACTTCCCAGAAACTGATTTGGAGTTCATTAAACCTGAACCTGAAGAAAGAAGAAGTGATCTCATAGAGCCAACCCAAGAGTGCCTGCAGCACATTGCAAGACTTTCACAGAGACATTCTCTCTTGCTGTAAGTTGTCCCCACCTCACCCTGCTGGTTCTTGCTGAGCTGTCCCTACCCTATTGATCACAATTCAATGTATCCAATTGGTTAAAAACAACATTTTCCTCTGAAGGAGCCTAGCTTGACTGATTTGAAAAGTAACATCTCTAAATGAAAGAATAGATCACCGCCAGGCCTAATAAGGCCCTGGAGGTGGCAGTGTATTTTACCAGTTTAGAAAAAATGATTGTTTTTCCCTTTCTATTACTAGATCTTTTAATATCTTTGAAGCAAGAAACTAATTTTTCCTTGAAAACATAAGCTTTTCAGGTAATGCAGTACATCTGTATCAGTATTAGCAAGAACACTTTTAGGATCTGTGGAAATCAGCCTCCTTTAGTTATTAAACACTCAGACTTCAGATAAAGCTGTGAAATGGCTTTTGAAAAATCTGTTTCAAGTTGTAAGCAAGGAAAGGAGTATGGAAAGTTCAGCTTTCACAGAAGGTGGATAAAGGCAAAGTGGAACAAAACACACTCTGAACTGAGGTAGATTAGTATTCTCTGCTAGAGGAGTGTTGTACTACCAATTAGGATTATGTACTGTGTAAAAATAATTTTGGGTATAATCAGAGTGGAATTTGGAACACAGGTGCTTACAGAGAGCCATTATACTAATGGCAGTTAATTGTGGGAATTAATCCTCCATCAAAGGTCGAAAGGTGCATTAGTTGTGCAATAACTAAATAACTTAATTCAGCACTCTCAGTGGGATATGATGTATCTGTTAAGAAGATTATTCTGTGATGATTTCTATGTTGGTGGTTTGAATTTTTTTTTAATTAATGTGTTTTAAAAAATAAGAGAAACAAGTTTTCTCTTGTACTTTGTTTATCTCAGCTTTTATAAAGCTGAAATGTAAAATTATTTTTATTAACCAGAGGATCTCTGATTTGAGGTTTTGTTTAAAATATGAAAGGGATGTCAGTATTTTATTATGAAGAGTGACAGTGAAATTTCTACCTGCAAAATATGCTTCAGAATCATTTAGGGAACTTCAAACCCAATGCCTGTGACCTCTGTTACCATGGCAAAAAACTGTGGTTTCAGTAAGAAGGAATAAGATCATGAAGAAATTAGCTAAGTACAAAATAACTTGTCAAAGAAGACAGCACATGCCATTTCTCTGCTGCTTAAAACCTTGATGTCCATTTTATTGAGAATGCTGCATGGTTCTTGTCTTCAAGCCTCAGTAGGACACAGTAGATGTGGAAAGTGTACAGAGAGGGGGAACAACTATCATGAAAGGGCTTAAGCAGCTCCTTGACCAAGAAAAGCTAAAAAGGCTGAGGATCTGTAGTTTGGAGAGAAGACTAGAGGATGTCTCTGTATGTACAATTAATTTTTGTAAAATCGTGATGGTGATAGACAAGGTAAATGCCTCATCATATCCTACAATGTTTGAACTTGGGGACATTCAGTGAAACAGGTAGGAAATCAATCATCAACAAATGGAATAAAGTACTTCTTTAGACAGTCAGTGGTGAGCTTTTAAAATCTGCTGTCTCAAAGCTGTGAAGGCAGATGACAACATCAGCACATTTGTGAAGGCTAAAGACAAATTCATGGATAAGACATTCATGGATAGGTTTTACAAAGGACCAGCAAAAGGTATGTGCTATTACACCCATAATACAGGAATTTTGGGTTCTGTGGGAATATGAAGGGAGGAGACTAGTGAAAGTCACCAGTCTGGAGTTAAGGCTGGGCTAAATTCAGTTTCAGGTCCTAGGAGGAAAGGCAATGGTAGTCCTGTGCTTTCCCATAGTTTGATATGTTCTGTTCTCCCATCTTACAAAGCTGGTCTAGTAAATGAATCATCAAGAGGAAGGGTAACATATCTGGGGGTTTGAATGAAGCAATTCCATTTTTTGGTACTTTGTAATCCACAGCAATCTGCCAGCCTGTAAATGTTGTTGTATGTGTATCAGAGGAATTCTTTATATCACTCAGAGGATACTTTCTCTTAAAAATTTGTTGCGTGTTTTTATCCCAACACATTATTGTCATGATATCTGAAGATTTCTTCTTTTCTTTTCTTATTTTTTCTGTATGTCAAGAAATAGAAAGGAATCTAGGCAGCTTTTTAGTGGCAGCATCACTCTGTGATGATGCTTCAGGCTTACATGCCTCAAATATGACTTTGAAATAAGTGGGTGTCTGTGGTCAGAAGAAACCTTTCTCAGTCTGTCAGGATCCTTCTGTTCATCCACCTGAAAGCAGAGGGAATATATGAATGGACAGAAAATTCTTAAACCAATGGTAGAAAAGGAAGAAACCCTGGTTAAAACCAGACAGCTGTGTGATTTTCTTGCAGGCTGTTCAATCTAGGAGTGTTCTAAGTTCAACACTGCCACAAAACTGCAGCAGGGACAGCCTGATTCCATTCCTCCTCTCTGCAGGATCAGGATCCAAGCCTGCTGCTGAAATAGATGCACATACATAAATATTTTAATATATATAGTATCAAAAAATTGCCCCAGCAGCTTAGTCTTAGTATCTGGACACAGATCTCCCTGCACCAAGTTTGTTGCTGGTGCCTGGGCCTCTTCCTGCTTCATGGATGTGTATCTGCTCCAGACACATGGTCTGCCCAGGAGCTCAGGCTCTTCTCTTGCTGGTGGGTGGCTCAGATCACTGCTCCCTGTGGCCAATATCCCTTGGATATTGACTAATGAAGATGTTGTTGAGTGGGGCTGAAGGAGATGAACATACCCACGTGATTCTTGTGCTCCTCACAACCCTACACTCTGATCTTTGGCATCACCACCAAGGCAGACAAGAGAGAGCCAAGAGGGGAGCTCATTAGCTGCTGCCAGCTGCTTTGGCTGAGCTCTGCAAACATTTCAGATGCGAGCTTCTGATTCCTTTTAGCATTACTGTGTTTGAAATACAAGCCCCAGAAAATTCTGCATCTGAGATAAAGGCTGCTCTTTGAACGTGACTCAGCCTGCCTGCACGGTGTGTCCCAGGGAAGGGATGGGAGGCTGGTTTGAAGCCAGGATCATGACAGTCTGGTTTCTGCCACCTTTGTTTCCTTTGATGCCTTGGGAAAGCTCACCTGGAACACAGACTGGACAGAGATGGAGAATAAAGTAGGGATTTATTGAAAGGTCTCCAGGATTCACCTTGGGCAGGACAGAGCCTGACCAGGCTACACCCAAGGTGGACTAAAAATGGTCACAAAATGGACAAATGATCAGGAGGTCTCACACTTTGATAAGTTTTGGTCCATTTGTATCTTGGGGTTTAATTGTCCAATTCCAGCTCCAGGCTGTGAGGTCCCATCCTTCTTGCTCCTCCCTTCAGCCACCCTTGTTTGTGCTTTTGGGCCTGAAAGTCGTCCTTGGCGTGCAGCAGGACAAGGATTTGTTTTGTGTCCCTGTTCTGTGAAAAGAGTTTATTGACACTTAATATGAGGCTCAGAACTTCACCCCTGGGCAGAACAGAATGTGAAATACATGAATGTTAAAACTTAAGGCATCATTTCCCCCCTTTGGAGGGGAGGAATTCATCCATTCATCCATTCATTGTTTTCCTTCTACCTTACTTTTGCCTCTCTCTTCCAGCTTCCCTTTTCCTTTTTGCCACTTTTCTGGGAAGGATCTAGTTTTCCTACCAGTGGTCACAAGAGTCCTGTTGTAATGAGGTGTGATTAAATCTACTGCCAGTTGGGTGAATAGTGGAAGAGGTCTTTAATATTTTCTGTCCATGGAAGAGAAACTTTAAAGTGAATGTCAGTGCTGGGGGACAGAAATTTGCATTTTCCATCTTTGCTGTTCTCTCGTATTTTTGCCTTTTGTCATGTTCTCCTTTAGTACTGGATGTGAACAACAAAAGCAGATCACAAGTATTTAAACTCCTTTTTTGCTCTTTCCTCCTCCTACCAAAAAAGCCAGCTAAAAAGCCTTCAGAGAAGCTGTTTTCTCCATTTATCTAAAGGGCTTAATCAAATCCTGAACAGAAAACTACTGAATTATTTAGGTTTCATTCGAGTTAAGCAGAAGGCTATGTATTTTAATATAAATCTTATATGGAAGGAAATTTAGATACACCACTACCTAAAAAACCATTAATTTGACTTTTAAAAGAGGTTTAAATAGCATCTTAACCCTATTGAGACAAAGAAATGCCCTTATTTGCATAATAATCTTCAGACCCTATATCTGTGCAAAATATTCTTACCATTTTAAATGTCTCATTACATTTTTATATAAACTTTTGTTACAACTAAGAAACTTAAAATCAAAACTTCAGACACTCCTACCCCACCCACCCTTTCATTTCATCTCTGGTCTTTAAAGTATGGAAAGAGAAAATGACATTGCCTCTGAGTAAAGGCAGAGAGAAAAATCTGTTTTTTAGAAAACATGATACAAGGATTGATTTCTTATCTCCCTTTGCAAGCTCAGTAGAAGCTTTAGCTGCTTTAATCTGAACAACAGGTTGTCTAGTTTGGAGGATGCTGTTTGAAAACTGAAATCTCTGCTCAAAGTTATTTAAAAGAGGTCCTTAAGCTGAACTGTCCTGCAGAATGTCATCCAAATGCATAAGATAACCAGACAGGCAATGAAGTTGGAGGCCCACTTTTATCTCTTTTTCTGTGTGTGACTTTTTCACACGATCACAAAGGCATCTATCTATTGTCACAGGAGACATGCTATGAATTCTGGAGCTGTTTCTTGAAGTCATTACCAGAATGATACTTTCCCTGAACTGATTACTGAAAGTCAGGATTGGTATCACAGTTAAGTTCATCTTCTGCATACATTTATGAGCTTCTACTCCTAAAGGGATGAAATTAACATTCGCTCAGGAAAAAACATGCCCATCTTTGTGCTGCTGCTCTCTGTTCCTAAACACTTGGCAATTCAAAATTGCAGAGGAAAAAAGTTCTCTAGTGCCTACAGAGTCAAAGGAACTCATTTCTATGAGCTGTGAATGACACAATCTTGACAGTTAGAGTAAGGCTAAGATATTTTAATTTTTTTTTTTTGGCTAAGGATGTCCCAAAACATTGCAAGTAGAAGGAAGACAACGTTGGAAAGAATGTAAACACTTGGATTTTGAGCCCTGTTTACACATCTGGATAATTAAATGCTTGTCTGGAAGCAAACTATTTACTTACTGCCTTCTACTAGATCCCTCACACCTCATTCTGAAAAGTTTAGGTTTGTTTAAAGTCACAACTGTGTTATGCTATTAACTAGATAGATCACCAAGCTGGTCAAACAGGACCAAGAAAACCAATGTTCTTCTTGATTTGAGTAATTTGTATGAACTGGGGATCAGTTTTCTCTTTCAGAGTTTGCCTTTGAAGGCTCTGATACCAAATTAAGGCCACTGTCTGAGCTTGTCTCTCCAGGGAAATTTATTTTCCTGTTTTCTGATGTGTCAGAACCTGAGATTTAATATGCATGAAGCAAAGACATCCGAATTGTTGACAAATCAGATGATATAAGGCAGAAATTATTCTGAGTCATTTCTCACCGTGGTGAAATATGGTGTAATGACTGACCATTTTATCAATATGACATTTAGATATCTAATATCTCTGTGAGGAGTCTGGTATATTGCATTTTTTTTTTTTTTGTGTGTGTGTGTGTATAGTAAAGCATGGCAAGCTAGACTTTTCAAACAAATACAGAAGTTGTTTGGAGCTTTTCTTCCCTTTCCCAAACTCATATCAGCACTAGGGGTAATCCCACTCTGCATGTGTGTACCTGTTCTCATGTTTTTGTGTATGTGCATAGATGTGGCTAAACTTATTTTAAAAGCAAACATGTTAAAAATAGACACAACTGCATTAAAGAGTCAAAGCAAGGGCAGGAATTAAAGCTAAAACTTGCAGTGTTGTGTGTCTAGTTATAAAAGTTTGAGATGATTTGTAGATGAGATTTAACAGTAATTTACCCAATGACAATTGTACTTTCTTTGTCAAAAAAACCCAACCAGTAAAAACAAACAAACACCAACAATAGAGACAGCAGAGAAGAAAATTGAGAGTGCTTGGAATGTGAAATAATCATATATATATATGTGTCTTTTGACACTTCATTTTTATATGACCTAAGGCTGACAGATCCAGAATATAAGTATCACTTTTCTTATAAAAGCTGGTCTGCAGAAAATGATATCCTACCCCAAGGAAAACATGTACTTAGCTGAAAAGCAGTGTGCTGTGTGACTTGGCCCCTCTGTACAATAAAGTTTGTTGCTACACAAAGCTTCAGGTGGTTTTAATTTCAAACTGAATTTCTAATCTTCTTTTCCAGCCTCTCAGAGCAGCAGAGAAGAATCTTGTGGTTTTATCGCTACTCCTGCAATAACCAAAACTGCTCCCTTCCCCTGGTGCTGGGCAGTGCCCCCAGCTGGGATAGAACCACTCTCTCAGAAATGTATGCCTTGCTCAGGAGATGGAGATTTTCCAACCCTCTAGAGGCTCTTGGGCTGCTGACTTTCAGGTAAGGGAAAATGACCCAAGTAGGAAAATAATGATGAGGAGAAGGATCAGGTGCTGGTTCATGGAGTTTGCTCAGCACACTCTCCAGCTCTGGCTCACTGGCTGGGCTTTTGTTTCTCCCTGGGTCAAAGTGAAAATGGAGTTGCAGCTCTTGAGAAGACCTTGAGTGTGCCAGCCATGTCTTCTTGGCTGAGAAGGTTTCCTATTTCTCAGGATAATGAGAAGAGTATTTCATTCTCTAGAACAGATTTAGTCAGTTTCTGGTAACAGGTGATCAGTTTAATACTTAGCACTTACATAGATAGCACTTCATAACCTCAAACTACTGTGCAGACATGAGGTGAATAATGGGAGATAAGGGGGACTGAAATAGGTCTCTAGATTATATGTGAATACCTACAGCCCCATGTGTAAGCTATCTTACTGAAGTAAATTGGATGAAACTTTGGAGTCAGTTGAATAAATTCTGTTGTGGTGCTTTATGTTCCACCCCCAGTTCTTGCCCTGGGAGCTGATTTTTTTTTCTCAGGACATTTTCTTGATGCTGGGGATAGCCCTGCCCATGATGTACCAGAGATGTCAGGGGACAGAATCTGTGTCAGCAGTTACATTCCCTCCAAAAACTTGGGAGGTATTCTGCATTAAGTGACCTGTAAAAACATTACACATGCAGATGAAATGCTTGAGCAAATTTGTTATGTCAAGTTGTTGCTTGTCTTGGGTAAGCACAAGCTGCACCAGTTTTGCAATCTCAGTTTCATGTTGTACCATTGAAAAAAAATAAACCTCCTCTAAAGCTTTACTTGGGAAATATACTGTGACTTGATACACTTACTGCCATATTAAGAAAAATAGATATTTAACAATCTAACATTGATTGTTTTCTCTGGATGCAATTCCTTAAGAATGTATCCCAGGTTTCTATCTGAACTATTAGCAGTTTCACATGTTTTCATGCAAGTCTTTTTTATATCTAGTGGGAATGGTGCAAGCAAAGATCCTGACAGATCAGATTCTGGGGCATAATATTGTTATTTATCATTATTAAATTATTAGGATCCTATAATTTATAAAACATCCATACAGAAAAGAGTACATGGGAATTTCCATACTCCAGAGTAGAAAGAGAATTTGATAGGGTTTATCAGAGCATGCCAGGCTTTTAGATCAGACCTTTTGCCCAATTTTTTTTCTGTGTCTGGGTGGCATTTCTGCAAGTGAAGAGCTTGATTGTTCTTTGAAGATGCAGCTCTGCATGAGGGTGTGGTACAGAATATCAGTCCTTTCAGGTGCTTCAGAGGGTATTTAATATTCCTCAGTCTGTGCCCATTTTCTCAGTGTGCATGGGCTGCAATGTACCCATTGCTCATTCTGGCTACACAGAGATTGCTGGCATGGAAAAGAGGGGAAAATGTCATCACTTTGTCTCTCTTATTCCAGCCTGGGGAGTGGCTGGCACCTGCAGTTGTGCCAAAGAACAAGTACTTTTCTCCTGATCAGATGTTAGATGGCTTGTCCCTTTAGTTTCTCACAGGAGATAACATCGATCCAGCTTTTTTGCCTCATGGTAAAGCTGCAGAAAGAAGTTCTGGATTCACAGAACAAATCCTCTTAAGGAAAAAAAAAAACAAAAAAACAAAAACACCTCTCCTTCTCATAGCCACAATATTTTGTTGGGGCATGAACAACTGGGAGGCTAACCTTCACAAACACAGAGATTACATTTCCTTAAAGATGCCTGGCTCCAAAAATGTCTGGGTCGCTGATTTAACTGCTGAGACACACGATACATGCAAATTGAGAGAGTGGGTTGGAGGAGAGGAGTACTTTCCAGATAAATGGATTTCTGAGGTTTCTTCTCTTAGTTCTCTCTTTCTCAGTTTTCTACCACTTTGACAAAAGGACAGTAACTCTGGCTGGGGTCCAACCTTACTTCCCCCTTACCTTCCCTGACTTTGGATCACAGCTGGTTTTGAACATTCATTCAACTCTATCCTGTTTCATGTTTGGCATTGACAACTCATCGACTCAGTTCCTCACTTCTATCATCCATGAAACAGCTCTCTGATTTCTTGTGATTGCTAAGACACGGCTGAAAGATCCAAGTTCATATAAAACATGAGCAGAATATAAAATAAATGCTCTTCATATATTCATCTCTATTTTAAGGACTTGTGTTGCCATCACTATCAAACCATGGGTAAGGAAAATGAATTAGAGCTGATCTTTGTCTACAAGCGTTGCTGGCAGGAGCAACTGCATTAAATCAGCCCAAAAGTCAGTCTAGTGCATCCTGTCTCCAGTGGTGACCAACAACAGCTACCCAGGGAACACAGTGAAAATGGGCTAAACATAGTGTGGCACTGCTGCTCTCCCAACTTTCAGTAATCTGCAGCTCAGGCTTCCTCAGACAGATTTTTTTGTTTCAAGAGCCCTCTTGCATTTTTCTTCTATGATTTTTTTTCCAAATTAAAGTTGATTTTACATAAATATTCAGCTTACCTTACATCCTAAAGCAAGGAGATCTGCAGCTTAAGCTCTATGCTGTATTATTTCTATGCACCAGAATTTATCAATACCATAAAAGAGACCAAGAGTTTCCAGTCACCTCAGATTCTGGATGCTTTATTTGGAGGAACTTCATTTTGCAGTGTCTTTAGGAGAAGCTGAATCTGTGCTTCAGGCATGTGCTCACTCTTTAGAAAGGGTTCCCAAAATCACTCTAGTCACTTCTGCAAAGCTTGGCTTGGGAACTCTAAATTATCCTTCTTCTCAGAGCAAAGAAAGCAACATCTTTACTGATGATCAGACTCAAACACCAATTGGTGAGGTTGGGGAAATAAAAACAATTGGAGATGTTTCCTCACAGCTTCCACCACAGAGCCCAGGGAGAGGTATCACAACCCATCAGATCAAGCCCCACAGTCAGGAATCTGAACTGGAAAGCTCTTTGCAACTTTCTGGAAACTTCTAAGTTGTTTTGTTCCCCTCACAGTTTAATGTGCCCTTTAATAGATGTTTCTTTTTCTTTGAGTGCCTCTCTCTTGCTTATGCTCTTCCCATTTGTAGGCAACCCTCAAGGCAGGCAAATGGCAACATGCTCATTTATGCAGTGGAAAGGAAGAACTTCCATGAATGGCAAACACAATCAGGGTATATTTCACAGATAAATTCAGTTGCAACCTTGAATCCAGCACTAGGAGGGAGTGCATTGGTTCTTAGAAGCTTAGAAGCCTATGCTTTAAAAATGGAATTTCAAAAAACCATTAATGTTTCTTTAATCAATAAAGATGTGATGGGAGGGGAGAGTGTAGAAACAGATTTTACACTCTTACCTCTAGTTTCAAGGAAGGATGGTTATAAGCTGTTGCCTGAAATATAAAATTATCCCTAAGGCAGAAGTTGAAGAGATGTCCCTCCTACTCAGAACAGCTCCTTGGTGCCCTGTGAATTTTGCCAATGATTTTGCTTATTGAGTTTGGTAAAAAGCCAATCTTTAGTGAGTTAGAGCTTTCTATACCTGTATCCACACTGCATGGCACACTAGCTAGGGAAATAACACCAGGACACTTCATTCCTCAGAGAATGTCCTTGATGACAGAAAGAAACCAAAGGCAGCATTAGCAGTGACATCATTTATGATGTATTGCTAGCAGGCCAACATTTTCTGCATGTTTGGAACAACCATAATTGGTAATTTTTGGTCAGGTTATCTTGCTAATCATATTACTGCAAAGGAATATTCAAGCATATTTGTTAATCAAACCAGAAAATGTCTTCTTCAGCTTTTTTTTTCTTTTTTCCTGGCCCATTTCAAGTGCACTTTCAGCCCTGTGAGGTGTCATGGCTGGGAATGAGGAAACTGAGCTAGAATCAGGAAACAGCTATGGAAGGTCTGTCTTTTTCCAGCACAGTGCATGGCTGGGAGTGCATGGCTGCATTTTGAAGAGAGAGCTTTTTGAAGCACCTTGTGAAGGTAAAGATGCAACCTCTCTGTTAGGCTTAAAGATTTTCCTAGAAACTTCCTGCTAAATTCTAATTCCATCAGGGCAACTGCACAGGAAAGGACATTCCTTTGAAACCATGTGCCCAAATCAGTGGTGTGAGACACAGTTTGGTTCTGGCATCCCTCAGCCTGTGGCTGTCACAGTATTATTCTTGATTCTCACTTTATGTAGCAGAGTGGCTATTGTATTTTAGAAGTTCAGATCTCTAACCAATAATTACAAAAAAAATTATACCTTGAAGACAGATTTTGTTCCTACACCTTTGAAAGCCAAACAGATTTAAAATTGTTGAATCAGATTGTCATTGTTTCAATAAAAGGAGAATTTAAAATGTTCCCTTGGAGCTCACAACAGAAAGCCCAGCAGAATATTTATAAACCAGATAGAAGTAGAGCATACCTTGCCTGTTTGTACCTTGTTACTTGGCTGTAGTTATGCATCAATATGGAGAGCAAACATAAGCTTGGGCAAAGAAATAAGATAAGAACAAAGCAACACTCCACAATTAATTTGATACTTTGATGTACAGAACACGTTACTGATAAAGCTTTAAAACTGCTTATGCTTAATATACATGAAATTTAGTGATAACTTAGATGGTGATGTATGCATTACTAGGAATAGACAAGTCGTCCTTTTAAGCAGTGGCATGTGAGGAATTCTTTATTTTTTTAACTGTTATTAACCATTTCTTTTTGCTTTCTTGGCAATAAATATGAAGGTACTGCAGCAGAATGCTATAGTAGGACAATTAGACAACTCTGTAGAATATTGCATGCTTTCTGTGCATAAATGTGCACTCTAGTCAGGAAGCTTAATTTAAATAATCATGTCTTCCATGGTTTAATCTTCAGTTTTGATGTAA